>JAJOOH010006141.1:0-13356 GCA_029582605.1 Solanum gracilifrons
AACAACTACCATTCTAGTATTAAGATAGCCCCGCTTGAGGCCTTATATATTAGGTGTTGTCCCCCCCCCCCCCTTAATTAGTTGGATTCAGTCCCTAGAGCCACGACCGCATGGTACAAAATTGATTTAAGAGGCTTTGAACAAGGTGAGGGTGATTCAAGACAAACTTCAGATAGGTCAGAATAGGCGCATGAGTTATGCTAATCGTAAGCGGCCGCCTTTGGGATTTTCAGTGGGTGATAGAGTTTTTCTCCATGAGTCACTCATGAAGGGCGTGATAAGATTTGAGAGGTGAGCCAATATTATCCCCAGGTCTATTAGGCCTTTTGAGATTACCTGGACACTTGGCGACGTTGTATATGAGTTGGCTCTACCTCTGGTTTTCTCAGCTATCCACCTAGTTTTCCATGTTTCGATGTTGTAATGGTATGTTCCTAATGAGTTTCATGTACTTCAGTATGATGTAGCAGAGTTGGATGAGAACTTAACTTTCGTGGAGGGGCTAGTTTCCACTTTAGCAAGAGATGTACGACGATTGCATTTGAGAGACAATCATGTGGTTAAAGTCCGTTGGAGGCATCATCCAGTTGAGGAGGAAGAGAAGTTTCCTTGCTTGTTTGAGCCTTCAGTTACTTTCTGACTCTTACATTTGCAAACTAAAGTACTCTTCAGTAGTGGATATTGTAAAGACCTCCATGACATTTTTGTGTCTATGATGAGTCCACAAATTGGACTCATTTAGGGCTTTATTTTAATAGAAATAGTGTCCTCAAATGCTTATTTATTCTAAATATCTGATGAAAACACTTAAGTTTCAGGTATTTGAAGTTTTAGTGGAAACATGGACACTTAGGCGCAAAAAGGAATAAGAAGGCTGAAAAGAATGAAGAAGCTGAAGCCTGAGCATTGCCAATCACACTTGACGATTCGCCGAAGGAACACATTCCACTTTTTGTTCCAATACGCGAAGCCCTGAAGGAGCAGGATCAAAATGGCGATGAAAGGAGCGGTCGACGTATCACCGAATAGTTCCACGAAGTAATACTATGTCGCCTAATGACACAGAGCATGACGATGCTGAAGGCTAGTGCAAGATGGCGACGAACTACACCAAAGGTCGAATTGCCGAGTTAATCGGTGATTCTGACTAACCTCACCGAACGATCCGCGAACACTAATTTCTGAAGTCTATAAATACTAAACATGATTATTAATTTTGAGGAGCCCGATCATTATTGTTAATTTTTACTTTTACAACATCAATTTTAGTATTTTTCTCTCAAGTTTAGAGAGAGTTTTGTGGGAGACGTGAAGAAAGGAGTTCATCTTCCCCAAGTTAGAAGTGGGTCTTCTCTATTCTTCTTCCTTTGCTTAAATTAAGGTTTAATTTCTTATATCTATTTGATTTCACTATCATTTTAGGTGTATTTTGTTATCCCTTGTTGTGTGGCTAAACACCCCATTCTTGGGGTGTGATTTAGCAAATATGTGTTGATATTATGGTTGGGTCTTGCTTGCTGGTAGTTTAGATGTATTTTAATGGTGATTTCACATAGTGGCTATGGTTTAATTTAATGGGTTTGTAGTTTCAAATACAAAGGCACCCATGTGTTTTCGACTTTCCGAAGTGGGAGGTCACGAAACCAAGACCGCTAGACTGATGACCTAAGGAATGGGTCGACATGAGGTTCAGCCTGAGAGGGTGAGCTCTAGTCCCATATCCTAACACTCAGCTAGAGAGAGTGAGTGGGGTAAGGTGTAGGATGGCCGTCATGAGGCAAATGGGTGTCCAAGAGGAACCCATTTGAAATGGGTAAGTTGCCCGAGAGGGAACTTATTTCCATCTAAAGCCTAGTCACTATTCTCTTGCAAATTTCCTATCAAAAGCATGTACCCAATAATTTATATCAATATATATTGCGGTCACACTCTAAGAACTTCTCCCTATACTTGATTTTCTTTTATTTTTGTTGTTTTAGCTACTTGTGACAAAACCCCCTTTGATATTTGACACTTTGGTGTCACCCACTTGAATTTACTTTGTTTTTATTCTATAATTTCTTAAACTACAGCTAACTAGAACAAAATTTTAGCCTAACTACTATTTTCACTACCACTCCCTTGGGATACGACCCCAACCCTTGGTTGGGTTACTATATTATCGACGATCATAGACACTCGTACTGTAGGTTAATGTCGTTGGTCACGATAAGAATCAAAATGGCGCCTTTGCCGGGGAGTGGTGTTATTTCGAAATTCTTAGTTAAGTAGAATTTCTGTTTTTAATAGTTGTAGTTTTACTAACTTAGTTTTTAGTTTTGTTTTGCTTGTTTGTGTGTTGAAACATGAAGAATGAGTGTGAATGATGACAAAGGCCCAGAGTGGACCAAGTGTTATCTTCTCTCTACCTAGAGCCAAAAGAGGGGTGGCCTCATGAAAATGAGGCAAACCTCACTAACGGAACTTGAGTGAGGAGTTGCGTCGCGCCACGACGTTAAATAAAGCGCTTCTTGGGAGGCAACCCAAGGTTTTACCGCTTTATTTTTGCTTTAAGAAATAATGGTGTGTTGTTTGTGTAGGTCAAAGTATGGAAAGTGAGTGAAAAGTGCAAATGGGCGAGCAAAGGGTCCAGTCAGCTCATCGCCGAAGAAGTCAGTAACCCCGACTTAAATCGCCGTTGGACTAAAGTCAACTTCAAAGTGGAGTCTGTAAAACTCGGTGTGCCCAAGAACTTATTGGCGAATGGCCGACCTGGTCGGCGATTGAGATCTAGTTCGCCATTTGGACCCCTTGTTTAACTGAAAGTCCAGTAAAACTCGGTGAGGTAGGTATCCACTCAGTGAGTCACCGAATGGATCAGCGACCACGATTTATGTCACCGAATGGGCAAGAACTGGACGGTTTCTTAACAGGCCAAAGGTTTAAACTTCCAACTCTTTCACTTTCCCTCGCTTTAAATCTTCCAAATCTCGCACCTAGTTAGTATTTTTAATATTTTTGAATTCCATAAGTATTTTAGTTGTTGATTTGTGCTCGGAGTTGGATTTCATTGCCGCGTAGCATTTCAAAGTACTTTAATCAGCACAAAGGTTGGTTTTCCGAACCCCGAGTTTACTTTCAAAAATTTGGTACTCATTTGCAATGATCATGTCGTATTGTCGTGTGCTAGTCCTTCTGAGGTTACTCCGGGCACTATGCCCATATTCAGAGCACTACACCGGGCACTGAGGCCCCGACAGGTGGATCGACTGCGTAGATTGGATCTCTCTTTACCTCCCTCTCCGTTTTTCTCTATTTTTACTTTTGGATACTTTCATTTTCATTTGAGGAAAAATGTTTTTGATTGTGGTGGGGTGAGACTCACATTTTGTGTGCTATTTGTGACTCGTGTTCGTGTTTTTGCTTATGTATTTGGGCTTTGAGCTATTATTGTGTTAATACTACTTTCTTTGAATGTTTGAGCTTGTGGCTCTGCTTAAATGATTTTGACCCTTCCGAATACTTTTTTGAATTTTTCACACATATTTGCCACCCCTCATGTGTTGAATGTGGCTGTTCTTATGCAAAGTTTGAGTCTCGGTTTCGATCAATACCGATGACTTCAGTTGTGCTTACAATGGAACGAACATGAATGTACGACTACGATGGGGCCAAATGAAGTTGGATAGATAATATGTTAACTCTTTGCATCTCGTTGTGATTAGCCATTTATCGAATTGATTCCCTTGTGATGACCATTGCACACTAGCGAAAGTGTGTAGTCTTGTTTGACTTAAGTGTCGATGCCTTGTGTGATTAGCTTGCTTTGAACCATGCACGAATAAATACACAATTTATCCCGTTAGTCTGATTGATTTAGAAATGTGTGTTCTTGAAATGATCTTAGGCAACTTTAAAGAGTGTGAGCCAAATTTGACATATACATCTTTTTTGGCCTACCTATGAGTGTGTGAAACTCTTTTAAACACCCTTTGAGCCTTACCTTTCTTTGGAAGAACCTTGATGAACCTTAGACCTTACTTGATCCACTACCTATAATCCTCTTGATTTGTGGTTTAGTGAATAGCCAACTTAGGCCAAAAGCCTAAGTTGGGGGTGTGGTGAAAAAGGAAAAGGAGAAGTCAAGAAGTGCAAGAAAAGTCTCCCTTAACCTATGGTGTTGCAGAAAACTGGAAACCCTCTATCTAAAAAAAAACTGTGGAATAAAATACAAAAAAAGTCGGGTTTCCAAGCAATCCATGGAGGTGAATAAAAAAATGACTTAGAAGCACTAGAAAAAGAATTAATAAAGGAAAAGAAGGGAATGCTTTGAGAATACCACATCTCATGAGGAAAAAGTCACTGAGCCTAAATGACCATACCTTTGCACTCATCCCCATTAAAAACCTTAGAAAGACCTTTTTGATCTTGAGTGAGCCGAACCAAAAATTGATGGGAAAATAAGGGTAAACCTATAGGTGAAAACATGCATTGTGTTCCTCTTTTTGAGTGTGAGTGTTTCATCTGATTCCTGATCTTTAATTGATTAACCTCTTTGTGTGAATGGGGAATCATTCTTTATGTGAGGGCATTTAGATACTTTTTGTTAAGCTTGAACTTGCACAAGTAGCATGCATTGGGAGCGTGAGAATCTTTGGTAGTGGTGTGTCACAACTTGAATCTTTGAGTACACAGTTAATCTTTGAATAAGTAATTTGAGTCTTGTTGTATATGTTCATGATTTAGTCTTGTATAGCACTGACACCTTGTTGAACGACTGAACTTGAGTTTGCTTGAGGACAAGCAAACTTTTAAGTTGGGGGTGGTGATAAGTCCACAAATTGGACTCATTTAGGGCTTTATTTTAATAGAAATAGTGTCCTCAAATGCTTATTTATTCTAAATATCTGATGAAAACACTTAAGTTTAAGGTATTTGAAGTTTTAGTGGAAGCATGAACACTTAGGCGCAAAAAGGAATAAAAAGGCTGAAAAGAACGAAGAAGCTGAAGCCTGAGCATCGTCAATCACACTTGGCGATTTGCCGAAGGAACACATTCCGCCTTTTGTTCCAGTACGCGAAGCTCTGAAGGAGCAGGATAAAAAAGGCAATGAAAGAAGCAGTTGGCGTATCGCCGAATAGTTCCGGGAAGCAGTACTATGTCACCCAATGACACAGAGCACGACGATGTTGAAGGCTAGTGCCAGACGGCGACGAACTACACCAAAGGGCGAATTGCCGAATTAATAGGCGATTCCGACTAACCTCGCTGAACGATCCGCCAACACTAATTTCTGAAGTCTATAAATACTAAAATTGATTATTAATTTTGAGGAGCCCAAACATTATTATTAATATTCACTTTTACAACATCAGTTTTAGTATTTTTCTCTCAAGTTTGGAGATGGTTTTGTGGGAGACTTGAAGAAAGGAGTTCATCTTCCCCAAGTTGGAAGCGTGTCTTCTATGTTCTTTTTCCTTTGCTTAAATTAAGGTTTAACTCTTTATACCCATTTGATTTCATTATCATTTTAGGTCTATTTTGTTATCCCTTGATGTGTGGCTAAAAACCCCCATTCTTGGGGTGTGATTTAGCAAATATGTGTTGATATTATTGTTGGGTCTTGCTTGCTGATAGGTTAGATGTATTTTAATGGTGATTTCACCTAGTGGTTGTGGTTTAATTTAATGGGTTTGTAGTTGCAAATATAAAGGCACCCATGTGTTTTTGGCTTGCCCGAGAGGGAGGTCGCGAAACAAAGACCGCTAGATTGATGGCCTAAGGAGTGGGTCGACATGAGGTTCAGTCCAAGAGGGTGAGCCCTAGTCCTATATCCTAACACTCAGCTTGAGAGAGTGAGTGGGGTAAGGCGTATGCTGGCCTTCATGCGGCGAATGGGTGTCCGAGAGCAACCTATTTGAAATAGGGTAAGTTGCCCGAGAGGGAACTTATTTCCATCTAAAGCTTAGCCTAGTCAATATTATCTTACAAATTTCCTATCGAAAGCATGTACCCAACGATTTATATCGATATTTATTGCGGTCACGCCCAAGAACTTCTCCCCATACTTGATTTTCTCTTTATTTTTGTTGATTTAGCTACTTGTGACAAAACCCCCTTTGATATTTGACACTTTGGTATCACCCACTTGAATTTACTTTGATTTTAGTACAAACTACAGCTAAATATAACAAAATTTTAGCCTAACTAATATTTTCACTACCACTCCCTTGGGACACGACCCCAACCCTTGGTTGTGTTACTATATTATTGATGATTGTAGACACTCGTATTGTAGGTTAGTGTCGTTGGTCATGATAAACATCAGTCTATGCCTAATATTCATTGTTTAGAGGTTTTATATAGCCACCCTAATACATTTATTAATATATGGGATTGACAATTTAGTCACATGCTCGCCTGCTTAGTTTTTTATGCGAGTTTCACCATTTTGGAGCTTTGGAACCTTGAACGGTAAGTTTTGATAAAAACTTCCACAAGGGTCATTTTAGGCCAGTGGCATAGTCGACATGATTCCCGAGGCTTTCAGTGCGAGTCTGTGCAATTAGGCCTTCTAATTTTAAAGTTAAGGCCTAAGTTTGACTTTAGTCAATATTTTGAGTAAACGAGTCCGGATGAGCTAATGCGCGATTAGCTTTGGAATATTGAATTTTCTCTAGAATGACCCTTTGCATCATGCCTCAAACTCAACGGGTGCAACTAACACCTAATGCCAAAATTTAGACCTGAGCCATGCTGAACCATTTGTTAATAGTACATAGTAGCCACACATAGTGAAGAAAACAAACGAGACTATCTCAGCTTAAAAATAAGCCCTCAGTCGACATGGTTACTATCAAAAACTATATAAAGGAAATGACTACTCCCAACAATTTATATAAAGAAGCAGCCGACTAGTAGTTAAGTCTTGTTTGGATTGTCGAGGCCACTATGATATTTAGAAAATGTAAACGCTATATATCAAAACAATACACTAAAGAACCATCAAACTTTAGCAAACCAACAAACAAGGTAAACATGGTCGATAACGTGGCTATAGCACCCAACACACTAGTCTGAAAGCCTCTACGATAGTAAAGCGTGGTCGAGTTAGGGACCCGACTTTCCCAAAAACTATATACAACAAAAGCCAACAAACATCTTAACTCTGGCAGCTCTGGAAGAAGGTGATAGCCAACCTATTAACTCAACTGTCCTGCTGGAGAGGTCTATTGAGTCGTTTTTTGGGACTAGGATGTATGCATGCAGCTCCCCCAGGAAAGAGGTGTCAATATGAAATAATGACCGAGTATGAAAGGAAACAAACTAAATAAGTATGTAGCATAATATAATAAAAGTAATCAGGTAAGGAAATAAAGAATAAGATAAGCATATTGACCTGCTACTGAATCTAAACATACAACTATACTCGACAACAACCCAACCATGCCCCCATAAGCTCGACAGGTACAAGAAACAAACAAGACTACCTATCTAGGCTCTATAAGCAACACTACAACATTTTAGGCCTACGACAACACTAAATCTGGACAACACTTGTAAAGTGTTGCCTAAAATATTTTTGGGGACGCATTTAAAGCGTAGCCCAAGTTTTTAACTTTTGGCTACGATAATATTGGAAACACTTGTAAAGCGTACTCTTTAATGGTATAGGATACACTTTATAAGAGTTGTTACAATATGAAATAATTGGCAACAACTATTTACATATATGACCACACTTTTAAAGTGTCCTATTTTTATAATTGTAAAAACAACACATTACAAGTGTGGCCTTGAAATTTTCACTAAAATATTATATTTTCTCAAACATTTTTAACTCTCCCTCCCATTTTTATTGGCAAAAAAATAATTAATAAAACATTAATAATTCATAAAACTTTTCTTTTTCTCCAGATAGGCTTTACTCTTTCGCCCTAGAACACACTTTTCTCCAGAACTAATCGAAGAATGGAAGCTAAAGATTTCTCCATACCTACGATTCTGTCACGACCCGATTTCTCAAGTCATGATGGCACCTACTATAACCCACCAGTAGGTAAGCCAACCCGTAACCCGGAACAACAAGTAATGGGTCTGAGGCTAGAAACTAAACAAGAGTAGGCAAATAAAAATATAAACAGGCGGAAGCAAACCAAAAATATATATAAATATAAAGATCCCTCCCAGAACCTGGAAGTCACTAGTACAGAGCTACTAACAAAATGAGTACAAGTCCCAAAAGTGGACCACAGAGAGCGGACTGTCTCGAAAGATAAAAGACAAGTCTATATACACAGATGGAGACTGAAATAGTAGAAAACGCCGTGTGCTCACCCCTGTCTCCGGATCAGACTACACCAACCTGGATCAACGCTGGCCAATGGTACTCGGACCTGCATCACGAAACAGATGCAGAGTGTAGCATGAGTACCAAAACAACAGGTACCCAGTAGGCATCATAGACCGACTGAACTTGAAAAGTAAAGGCAATATGAAAAGAAGGAATAACACAAACCGAAGTCAAGAACTAAAATCTAACTAACAATGGAATGCACACGAGTGTACAAAGAACTAACTAAAGTAATCTACAAGCTAACTACACCTAACTGGACCCCCATAAGCCCAGAAGGTACACTCGTGCGCAAGTTAAATAAAAACCCGAACGGACCCCATAAGCCCGACGAGTACACAAAATAACTATAACTAAAGAGAATTGCATAAAAGAACCCATGAACGAAGAACATCGAACTAGAACCTCAACCCTAATTAGTAAAATCTGACAGTACGGAGGCCGGACCTCGAACCGGATGCTCACCAGAAGTACCCAAGTAACCAATCACAAGTATCACGTATCTGAGGCCGAAACTCTAACCGGATGCTCTATGTAAGTATTTGGGAAATAGAGGCCGGACCTTAAATCGGATGCTTTATAAGTATCTGGGCAATAGATGCCGGACCTTAAACTGGATGCTCTATAATAGTATTTGGGAAATAGTGGCCGGAACTCTAACCGGATGCTCTATATAAGTATGTGGGCAATAAAGGTCGAAACTCTAACCGCATGCTCTATATAGGTGTCAATGTAGCTGCTGAAAGAGTCCCAATCGACCCATACTCATAATTGTACGTGGAACGCCGTCCATACATAGCCAATCAATGTAAGTCCTTGGAACCGAATCTAAAATTAAATTAAAATCGCGAAGGAGAATTAGCGTCGCCGACGTACCTCGTGAAGCCGTAACATCGGGGAAAATAAGGATAACTAAAGTCGGAGTAAGCGTATCGCCTAGCTAAGGCCCAAACTATCAGACTTAAGTCTGCTACACTAATCTACAGGGATCTAAGCCGGTCGAGCGACGTCGGGGCTAAAATAAGGCCTATTGGATCCGAATCATGTATTTCTAAGGCAAGCCCTAGTCAAACCTAAACTAAGGTCCAATATGCTTCAAATAAACAATAATTAAGCATGAAAGCAGTCCACATAGCGAGGAGGGTCAATTAATAACACAAAGCATGCTCACAGTTACCCGATAATTCCCGAAATAGGCCGAAAACATGATTTCTTAACACCTATGCAGGATTCAATAACTACCCAACCCAAATCCCAACTAATCAACATGCATTCACATTCTCGAGCTCAATCTAAGAGAGGGAAACCGTAGCCTACCTGTAGGCCAATCACACGCGCTCCAAAATTACTTCTCCGGAGCTTTCCCTTATCGAACGTCCTTGAAACGCTGCCCCGCTATCAAAAATAGAATCACAACATTATTGCAGTCGTTTAGACACCAAAATCACAACAAACGGAGACGGGTCAATTTTGGAGTCAAAACGGGAAAGGTGGGACCCGCGCAGGAAATTCCGGAATTAACCCCAAAAGTGGGTCCTAACCAGTTTCCCCAGCTCATGTCCCAAAATGGGACACGATTTGGGGCTCGGGAATAACACAATATCAACATGCAACTAAAACCCAAATTTTCTAACAAATTAGAAATGGACAGCAGTTAAATCAGTGTATTTACCAGAAACTCGAGGTCTGCAGTAAAATGCGAGAACACCACGATGTTCTCCTTGAAAAACCAATCAAGATAGCCTCAAAAAATACTGGAATCGGACCTAGAATGGCTGAGAAAACAAGTCTCAAAATCTTCCAAAATCGAGCTCAAAAAAGGGTCGTGGCGGCAGGTATTTTTCGAAAATTACCTCAAAAAGGGACTCCAAATCACTATCCGAGATCACCAACAAGTTCTCCTCGAAAAATGTTACAACTTTGCCTTTTGAATCACCCAAATCGATTGAGAGATGAGAGAGTTATGAGAGTTTGAAGTTTGGAAATGTTGCTGGTTTTTCTGCATTAAATAGCAGATTTCTGCAATTTTTTTTCCAAAATTCTAAAATTCCGACGGAGTGCTCCGAACTCGTTCGGAACCCCAAGCACGCAAACGAGGTATGCAACCATACCAAATTCGATATTCCAGACTCAACGACGCAGTCAAAACCCACAAAAGGGCTCGGAAGGATATCGAAAACCTCTAGACACAAAAGAAGGGTCAATCTAGACGAAACTTGACAGTCCGGAGCTAACCGCGCTGACGGAATTCTCATCCGAGCGCGTTTACTCAGAATGTTGACCAAAGTCAAACTTAAAATTAAAACGCCTAATCGCACCGACTCACACTGAAAACCTCAGGAGTCATGTCGACCATGCTACTACCCTAAAATGACCCTTCCGGAGCTGATGGAATCGTCAGAATTGGATTTCGATGTCATCTTGTTGAACTTTTGATCGAAAATGATCGTTCAAGGTTCATAAGCTCTAAAACATAAAAACTCGCACCAAGACCAAACGAACGACCAGGTGACCAAACTGTCAGAACCAGCAAGTCATAAATGACTTGGGGTCGCTATAGGAACGCTCTAAACGACACACAGAAGGCAAGATACAGATATGACCAAGAGGGTCATTACAATATCCACTACTAAAATGGACTTTCGTCCAAGAAAGAAAGGACCAAAAAGTACCTGAAGGCTCAAACAAGCCGGGAAACTGCTCTTGCATCTCCTGCTCGGTCTCCCAGGTAGCCTCCTCGACTAGACGATGCCTCCAACGGACCTTAACAACAGGAATGGCTCTCGAGCGCAATCTCCTCACATCTCTGGCTAGAATGGCAACTGGTTCCTCTACAAATGTCAAACAATCAACCAACTCGACTGCATCATACTGGAGCACATGAGACTCATCAGGAACATATCGCCGTAACATCCAGACATGAAAAACCGGGTGGATGGCCGAAAATGCTGGAGGTAGGGTCAACTCATAAGCAACCTCCCCAACTTTCCAGGGTATCTCAAAAGGCCCAATGTACCTGGGGCAAAGCTTGCCCTGCCTCCAAACCTCATCACGCCCTTCATGGGCGACACACGGAGGAATACCCGGTCACCAACAGAGAATCTCAAAGGTCGACGTCTTTGATCCGCATAACTCTGGTGCCTACTCTGAGCCGTCCTGAGCCTATCCTGAATCACCCTCACCTGTTCCAGGGCCTCCTGAAGCAAGTCTGTACCACGCGGCGTAGGCTCTGTAGACACAAAGCAATCAACTGGAGAGCGCCAACGCCTACCATATAATGCCTCGAATGGGGCCATCTGAATACTAGAGTGGTAGATGTTGTTGTACGCAAACTCCGCCAAAGGCAAGAATTGGTTTCACTGACCTCCAAAATCCATAACGCAGACCCGAAACATATCCTCAAGGACCGGAATAGTACGCTCCGACTGGCCATCCGTCTGTGGGTGAAAAGCTGTGCTAAGGTGGACACGGGTGCCCAACTCATCCAAAAAAGCCCTCCAAAAGCTGGAAGTGAACTGTGAACCCCGGTCTGAAATGATAGAAACAGGCACGCCATGAAAACGGACCAACTCCATAATTTTTATACGAGCCAACCCCTCGACACTAAAAGTAGTATGAACAGGAAGGAAGTGTGCTGACTTGGTCAATCAATCCACGATGACCGAAATGCTGTCAACACCTCTAGAACTCCGAGGCAACCCCATAACGAAGTCCATAGTGATACGCTCCCACTTCCACTCCAGAATGGGTAATCTCTGGAACTCGCCACCAGGCCTCAAATGCTCAGCCTTTATTACCTGGCAGCACAAGCAACGGGAAACAAAGTCAGCAATATCTCTCCTCATGCCGCTCCACCAGTAATGCTGCCTCAAATCACGATACATCTTCGTTGTGCCCGGATGGATAGAGTATCTAGACTCATGGGCCTCAGAAAGTATCAACTGTATCAAATCTCCAAATCTCGGAACACAGATGTGGCCGGCGAATTTAAACACTCCATCAGGATCTAAGGTAGCCTGACCACCATCACCCGCTAACACTCAATCTCTAAGGGCCACCAAGGTATCATCCTCAAACTGGGAACCACGGATCCTATCAAGCGAAGAAGACTGAACTCCCATAAAGGCCAAGATACGTCTAGAATTTGAGATATCCAACCGAACCATGCTATTAGCTAAGGACTGAATGTCCAAAGCTAAGGGTCGCTCCTCAACCGATAAGAAAGCTAGACTACCCATACTCACCGCCTTCCGGCTGAAAGCGTCCGCTACCACATTCACCTTACCCGGATGATAGAGAATAGAGAAGTCGTAGTCCTTCAGGAGCCCAATCCAACGACGCTGCCTCGAATTAAGGTCCCTCTGGCTCATGATGTACTGAAGACTCCTATGATCGGTATAGATCTCACATCGAACTCCATACAACTAGTGCCTCTAAATCTTAAGTGCGAAAACTATCGCCGCCAACTCCAAGTCATGAATAGGGTAGTTGCGCTCATGGATCTTAAGCTGCCTCGACGCATAAGCAATAACCCAGCCCTGCTGCATCAATACACAACCCAAACCAACGCCGGATGCGTCACAATAAACTATAAAGCCCTCGCCCTCAACTGGAAGAGTCAATATAAGAGCAATGGTCAATAACTCCTTAGGCCTCAAAAAGCTCGCCTCACACTCCTCTGACCAAACAAAGGGAACATCAACACGAGTCAATCGAGTCAACGGGGCTGCAATAGTGGAAAAGCCCTCAACAAAGCGTCTGTAGTAACTCGCTAACCCAACGAAGCTACGAACCTCAGTAACAGAAGTGGGCCTGCGCCAATCACGAATAGCCTCAATCTTCGCTGGATCAACCCTAATACCCTCCTTGGACACAACGTACCCCAAGAAGGCTACAGACTCAAGCCAAAACTCGCACTTTGAGAACTTGGCATAAAGTCGCTGATCTGTCAAAGTCTGGAGCACTATCCTCAAATGCTGCTCATGCTCACTCCGGCTCCGCGATAACAGTATGTCATCAATGA
>JAJOOH010006142.1:0-14120 GCA_029582605.1 Solanum gracilifrons
GGACCCGACCCCCCCATAAAAAAAATTAAATTTTTTAAATTTTCTTATTTTTTAATTATAAAGTCTATTTTTACTCCTACCCTCAAACCAACCCCCGCCCCCCTCCCCCAAAAATAAAATAAAAATTATTTTGAAAAAAATTTCAAATTTAAGATTTTTTTTACCTAACCCAACCCCTACCACCCCTATCCCCCACTCCCATAAAGATATTGTTTTGGAAAATATTTCAATTAAAGAATAGTGCTCATTAGATGAAATGAATAGAAGTAAGTTAAATTTCAGTATGAACCAATTTTCAAAGAAAAATATAAACGGAAAAGGCTCAAAAATGCTCCTAACCTATTAGAAATGGTTCAGAAATACCCTCCTTCCACCTATTGGCTTAAAAATGCCCTTAACGTTTTTTTGGGATAAAAAATGCCCTTTAATTAACAGAAATCTGATGTGGAATTTAACTGAACAAGTGGCCAAATTTCATTGGTCCATCTAATTTTTTTTATCAAATAAAATACCTCACCCAGCCCAAACCCGTTTCACTGTCAATTTAATTTTTTTTCTCTGCTATTCATCCTCTTCTTTCTTTCTTTAAGAAAGAAAACTTCCAATCCAAAACCCAGTGTGTTTGTAAAATCTTGTTATTTAAAAAACCATACATACAGATTAAACAAGATGAAAACAAGCAATTAAAATATTTTCATACGATGATATAAACCCATATGTATGAAGTTTGAACTAATCCTAAATTTATAAAAAAATCTATCTTTAATCGTTTTCAAAAGTGATTCAGTAGAGATGATAAATAAACAAAAGTTTAAATCTCCATGCGAAAGGAACGAGCAAATAACGGGAGGTATAAAATCAACGATACGAAAATTGGGATAGATTTATCAAAAATGGCTTTGAGTGTAAGGTTTATTTGATTTATAAAAAGAAAATTATGTGGGCCACTTCTTTTAAACTCCTTAAAAAATTTAAAAATAATAGTTAAATTCCACATCAGATTTCTGTTAACTAAAGGGTATTTTTGAGCCTAAAGAAAACGTTGAGCGTATTTTTAAACCAATAGGTGGAGGAGGGCATTTTGAACTATTTCTAATAGGTTAACGGCATTTTTGACTCTTTTCCCAAATATAAATGATACAAACTACATCAGTCCTTGTAACCGCCAGGAATTTCATACCATTGGTAGAAGAAGGGTTGTCAAAAACTTGAAAAATCATGCCAAATAGTGACATATCTCGTAGAAAAAGAAGTTGAAACGAGAGTTTTCGAATACAGAGACGAGAGATTGAGGAAGGAGTATAAAAGGGGAAAATAGCTGCAAAACAGTCAATTCTCAACTGCTAAACTGACCACCGAACCAGTAAGTATTTAGTAGCAGAAATCAGTCAGTAATTCAGGAACGCGTTGAACGGTATCCTAAGAATGAGATACAGATTCAATCTTATGGATGTAATGAAGAACAGGAAAGACGAGATATACAGCTGAGTTGAAGTAGTTTCATAAAAGGCAAAAGAGGGAGCGAAGCAGATATATCGTTGTTAGCACTTTTGTACTTGTGAATCACTAAAGTCTGGCGGATATCTGATTCCATCCTCAAAGGATTTCTGCTATTATCCTTGTTAGCACTTTTGTACTTGTGAATCAATAAACCCCCTTGAAGTATAAATGCAGCAAGTCGTAAGAAGACAATTGTTGCCAAATATTATTATGGTAAAAGAGTGAAGTATTCAAACTACATAAGACTATTTATTCTTCAAACTAGATGATCATTCATTTTCATGATTGATCAAGAGGTTACACAATCAAGTAATGGTTGCTCTTATGCCATTTGGAAATAAGCACAAGTTAAGTAAGACCGACAAACCCAGTAATACTCTTTAATTTCAAATTAAGGTCACTTAAACTTAGCACAAGTGTAAATGAGATGATTGAAAATGTTAGTTATTTAACGTCGACGGTACAGACAAGAAAAAACAGAATTTTTTTAGATACGGAAGTGTAATGTATGTCTTCTTCAACTTAAATAGTAATAATAGTGGAAGAAATGAAAATACATCCTAATATCACAAAGTATACATTTGCATATCTTATAGTGAGTACAGAGCATAGCACAAACTTCCCTTCTACTGTGTCCATCTCCATCCCACTAATTACTTCACTAATTATACTAAAGTTACCAGCAGTATAACACAGCATTGAAGCATAAAATAAGACACACAACTATTTTTCCACAAATCTGGAAATAACATGCTGAGGTTACACTAAAAAGTTGCAATTGATAATCCAACATTAGAAACAAACAATAACAGATTGCAGATTTCTACATCTTCAAAAGAAAACTGCTCCCTCCATCTTCTAAGTTAGTTGGAAATGGTGATATGGAGCACAACCCTTTCTAAATTATGGTGACAATTAGTCAAAGGCCCAATGAACTTATATTTGACAATTTTATTGTTCTATGAAAATGTAAATTCCCAATAAAGCATCCAGTACTCTTGGATCATATATAAACCTTCATAAATATGCATTAGAAAATATTCTCAAAAAAAAAAAATGTCACGACCCAAGGTGGCCCCTAGGCGTAACATGGCATATAAGACACCGAAAGGCCCCACCCAAGCCACTTACATTCATCATACAAGAAAATAGAATAAAGAGATTAAAAGACAGTTTCAACATATAAGAGTTTTATAGAGAAAAGCGGAAATCTAAACATCGTCTCAAAGCCATCTCGTACATATGAGTATATCGGGCGTAGCACGTACATCAAGTTCCAAAACTGAAAGTAAAGAGAAAAGGGGAATCAAGCTTGGTCCTCGAAATATGAGGACTCACCAAACTTCAATCTTCTATATGAGATCCCTAGCCATGAAAGTGCGAATCTGTAAGGTCGATCCCTACATTTGGAAAAATGTAGGCAAGAGTATACGTTAGTACAAAAATATGTACCAAGTATGATAGCCATCCATAAAACATTTGAAAACATCAGAAAAAGGATATTTTCATAAAGTGCACTGACCATGCTAAATCATGAATGTAAAATTACTAAAAGGACATAAGTAACAAAACATGGTCAATGCAAATAGACATCATCTTAAGTCACATAGTGATATATTTCTTGAAGTAACTTTATTTCATTATTATGGGAGATTTACCTTTAACCGACATATAAGACCATGTGAGCTATCAACATGGAATCCGGTGTCTACCCCATACCAAAAAGGGGTGTCCTAATTGCCAAGGTAAGACCATGAACTTCTAGCTTATGTGGATCCACTAGCTAATGTCTATCTAAGACAATCATCCTATGGAGGCACATAGGTATGGGATAAAGAGATTGCTTCTAGAAATCCGACCAATACTAACGGGGGAGCTCCCATCTCAATATCCTCTCGGCGCCAAGCGTAAATCCCACGGAATAGTCATTTTCTTAACTTGTCTTTATTATCCATGGAAGGGAACGTCATCTTACCAATCCAAGCTAAGTCATATGTCATCCATGGAAATGTACAATGAAGTAATCAATCCAAGCTATGTTTCATTAGAATAGCTCCTTATCTTTGATTCATTTTAGGTGAGAAGACATTTCAACCTTAGAATCCTTAATGTGCGAAAACCTTTCACATTCATGCATGAGGTAGTTATGTGAGCAATCATTTCACAACAATTAATCACAACAACAACATCTATGCTTTTACTCTCAAAGCAATCTACATCATATCTCATCAATTCCATAAGAACATGCATAATTCCATAATTTACCTTTCATAGTTCAAGACCCACTTTCAATCATCAATATTTAGAAAACATGGGTTAAGCATTGGTTCATGGGATTCACCTTAAAATCATGAGATTATATCAATTCATGCATAAAAGTTCATAAATCAATCAAATAAATCAACATTTAAAAGAACCCATGACATAGAGGAAAAACCCTAACTCAATTGAGGATTTCTAACTTTATAAATTGGAGAATTTAGGAACTCCATGGAGGAAAGAGTTCCATGGATGAAAACTATCATACCTTGATGCCAAAAACTTGCAATCAATGGAGGATTAGGAAACTTGGTTTTGAAAACCCTAGCTTGACTTCTTCTTCTTATTTTAGAGAGAAATATTTGGAGAAAGAACTTGGAGGGATTTGGGGAAATTTAAAGAGTGATTTAGAATGGTTAAATTTTAGGCTTAAAAGACTTATATAGGGTCTAGGATTAGGATTAAAATGACCTAGTTTAGGTTAGATGCATAGGAAAAGACCCATATAACCTTGAAAAAATAACTGACGAGTTTTATTTTTCTAAGTCAATCTCCACGGACGGGTCTACCGTCCGGGGACCCTTCTACCGGCCATGAACTTGTCCGTGAATCATTGCCTTAGAATAATTTTTACAAGGCTTGGATTCAAGGATGGGTTCACCGACCATGGACTCTTCCACCGTCCTTGAACCCTTCCTTAGACCCTTGCCTTAGAATATTTTTCACAAGTCTTGGGTTCAAGGATGGGTTCACTGACCGTGGACTCTTCTACCTTAGAATATTTTTCACAAGGCTTGGGTTCAAGGATGGGTTCACTGACCGTGGACTCTTCCACCGTCCTTGAACCCTTCCTTAGGCCCTTGCCTTAGAATATTTTTCACAAGGCTTGGGTTCAAGGATGGGTTCACTGACCGTGGACTCTTCCACCGTACTTGAACCCTTCATCAGACCATTACCTTAGAATATTTTTCAAAAGGCTTGGGTTCAAGGATGGGTTCACTGACAGTGGACTCTTCCACCATCATTGAATCCTTCCTTAGACCTTTCCGACGTTCTTGAACCCTTCCTTACAAGTCTATTTTTTTTTGAGGTGCTACAAAAAATGTATTTTAAATAACTCGGACATTGTATTGACCGTTCATCTATAGCATATCCTATAAGTTTTGAATAAGATTGTTTCCCTCTTTTGTAATACTTTTTGGAGGTGGTCAGCATGCCCATAATGCTGAAAAATTCAACAGTACTAGTTTCCAACAAAAAAAAAAAAAGATGGTTCCCAAAACATTTCAAGTTACGTGCAGTTGTCATTGATTCACAAAAAGACGGAAAATCATAGTACATGAAGACAACTATATAGCACAGAAAATGATATTCCTAGAGACTTATAACGTGTACACATAAGGGAACTCACATTATCTCTCAAAAGTGGAAAAAGAATTGCAATATCAAAAGTGATGTACAATCCTCTGTAAGCCGTAAGCATACCTGGAAAGCTCAAATGATGTTCTAATTGCCATTATTCTATCTTTCGTAATTGCATGGATGCCACTTCTCATTTTGAAAGTAAAGCCAAATAAAGCAAGAGAAAGAAATATTCACTTCTTATGTTCAGATCGAAACTCAGGTATCATGTCAAGGACAGAAGGATTCTCCCTTATAACGTTTACCAGTAACTCAGTTGTAGCTGCATCACATGAGAAGCTCTTTCTAACCATTTCCTTCATATAAGTTGCCATTTCATTAATTTTGCTGCACCTTAGGTATCCTCGCACAAAAATATTGTATGTAACATTGTTTGGCATACAACCGTTGTCCTCCATTTTTCTAAGCATATCTTTAGCTTCATCCAAAAACCCTTCGAGAATAAATCCATTTATCATTATAGTGTATGTTCTCACATTCGGAAGCATTCCAATTAAAGAAAGCTTCTCAAATATCACACGAGCTTTGTCGAGTTCACCATTTTTGTACAATCCATTAATGACAACAATGTAAAATTCAATACTAGATATTCTGTTTCTCTTTCCAACTTATTAAAGAACGACATAGCTTTTGATCCCTTTTGAGAAATTTCATGAAACAATTGCATGGCCTCGGCCAATTGTTTTTCTTTACAGTATCCATTTATAAGTACGCTATAGCTAATAATGTTAGGTTCAATTTTCTTATCTATCATGAAATCAAAAACTCTCCTCGCTCTTTCCAGTTCACCACGCAAACAATAGCCGTTAATTATCGCGGTGTATATAATTATATTAGGTTCTACACCTTTTCTGACCATTTGTCTCATTACTTCCTCAGCGTCTTCTACTTTCCCTTCTTTGCATAGTCCATCCGTCAGTATAGTGAAGGTGCGCACATTTGGATAAATATTAAGGTTCACCATTTCAGAGAACAAAATCCTAACCTTTTCCCATTGACCAAACTTACACAAACCATCAATCAATGAACTATATGTGACTTTGTCTGGAGGAATGCCTTTCTGCTTCATTTCGTTCAGAAGACTTATAGCACCATCTAAGTTTCTATCTTTGCAAAGGGCATCAACAACAATGGCGTAGATGAATATGTCAGGCTTAGTGTTCCCTTGTTCCATTAACCGGAGCAAACTTAAAGTCTTCTCCGTATGACCCCTTTTACTAAGCCCATTCATGACGGTTGCATACATGACTTCATCAGGTTCACAAATCTTTTCTGGCACCAATATTTTGAACAATTCAATGGCATCAAATGAAATACCATTCTTCAAGTAAATGGGTAACACCGAAAACCCACAATCAGCACGATGCATCAGCGAATAACTGTTAATCTCACTATTCAAGATGACTCCATTAATTGTGATACCCAATTTCTGCATTTCTCGAAAAAGAGAAATGACGGCAGAATAATGTTTCATATTTATTATTGAGATTTACAGAGAGAAAAATCATATCGAAGAAGAAGAAGAAGAATGCATTCAATCAAAACTGTATTGAGTTAGTTACAGACCGAGTATTTATACAATTCAGTCAATACATGTGCTATTGCTACAATGTTAACAAACTAACTACCTTCTAACTGACCATTAATCAGACTAGTTAATTAAACACCTAAACTAACCATTTCACTAACTATCAGAGTTAATCAACTAACTACCTAACTAACATAATTGATCAATCACTTAATCACCCCTCAAGCTGGATGTACTGAAGAGATTCAATACTCCAAGCTTGTCTAGAAGAAACTCATGCTGTGATCTTCCTAGTGCCTTAGTCAACAAATTAGCCTGCTGATCCTTAGTGTTGACATAGTTAGTTTGGATGAGACCTTTTTTAATTTTCTCTCGAATGAAATGGCAATCAATCTCGATGTGTTCAGTACGCTCATGAAACACGGGATTTGCAGCAATCTGTATAGCAGCCTTGCTATCACAGTATATAGAAGCTGGTTCAATCAATTTTACTCTTAGCTCCTTGAATAGACCTGCAATCCACACCACTTCAGCTGTCAGACTAGCCATACTCCTGTACTCAGCTTCTGCAGAGCTCCTTGACACTGTATTTTTCTTCTTGGACTTCCAAGATATGAGTGAATAACCATATTTCAATACAAAACCTGTTACATGCCTTCTAGTAGTTGGACATGCAGCCCAATCTGCGTCAAAATAACTTGTCAAATGGGGCTTGCTATCAGAACTCATTAATAATCCTCTTCCAGGTTCAAGTTTGATATACTTGATTACTCTTAAGGCAGCAATCCAGTGTGACATCTTTGGTCGTTGCATGAACTGGCTCAAGGACTCTAATGCAAAAGCTATATCTGGTCTTGTATTGGTAAGGTATAACAACTTGCCCACAAGTCTTTGGTATCTAGAAACATCTGCATATAAAACATCAGTGGTTTGTGTATTCTGATCATACTCTATACTGGTCAGCTTCATGTTACATTCCAGAGGTGTTACACTTGGTTTAACATTTCCCAGTCCTGCCTCAACTATCAAGGCATATTTCCTCTGATTAATCACAATTCCCTTTTTGGACCTTAAAAATTCAATTCCCAAGAAATACTTGAGTTCACCTAAATCTTTAATCTTGAAATGACTATGCATACATGTTTGGTTTCTTCTATTAATCCAATATCATTACCTGTAATTAACAGGTCATCAACATATACTAAGATTATCACCATTCCAGATCCTCTTTTCTTTGTGAATAAAGAGTAATCGAGATGACTTTGTGTGTAACCTGAAATGGACAATGCCTCAGTCAATTTTGCATTCCATTGTCTTGATGCTTGCTTGAGTCCATTTAGAGACTTAAAAAGTTTACAGACAAGATTCTGGTCCTTTCCCATGCTACAGAATCCTTTAGGCAGTTCCATGTAAACCTCCTCAAACAAATCACCTTGGAGGAATGCATTGAACACATCCATCTGATAAATTTTCCAATTTTCGGCTGCTGCTAAGGCTATGATTGATCTCACAGTTACCATCTTCACAACAGGAGAGAAGGTTTCTTGATAATCAATCCCCTCAATTTGACTATATCCCTTGGCTACCATACTAGCTTTGAACCTGCCAATTTCACCATCAGCCTTATATTTGATTTTGAAAACCCATTTACAACCTATAGCTGCCTTTCCTGCTGGCAGTGGAACTATTATCCAAGTTCCATTCTCCTCCAATGCTTGAATCTCCTGCTGCATAGCCTTCATCATCTGGTGTCCTTCACTCCTTCACTACTTCCTCATAATTTCTGGGCTCAATGTCAGTAGAGAACTTAGACAAATATGCTTTATACTAAGAAGCCACATTATCATAGGATACATAGTTGCTTTGAGAGTGAGTATGACATCTTGGGGTAACATAATCTTTCATCCAAATGGGAGGATGAGGAACTCTAGATGATTGTCTTGATCCTCTTGCTTGAACTGCTGCATTATTACCTTCATGATCTGCATGAACTATTGTATTATCACCCTCATGATCTCCAACAACTGCATTATCATTGATTCCATCTGCTGCAACCACAGGAATATTTCTTTCATATGGATCAACATCCATCCTTGTCATATTGTCCTCCATAGGCATGTTAACATTTTCTAATTCAGCATTGTCAATGACAGGCACTTGCATAAAAACTGGCACTTCTGCACTCTCTGTAGACACAGGATCTGCAAGATCATTATCACTCATGACCATATCTCTTGGAAACAATGGTTGTTGTGTGTTTGTCACTTGAAGGAAAGGGAACACATCTTCCCTAAACACAACATCTCTGCTTACCATAAACTTGTGTTGAGAAATACTGTATAGAAGATAACCTTTCTGAGTTGCTGAATATCCCATTAAAACACATGCTTCAGCTATAAGAGAGAATTTATCAGGCTTCACCATCCTTGTTGCATAACATAGACACCCTATAGTTCTGAGATGATCAACTCTTGTCTTGTGACCATTGAACTTTTCATAGGGAGCCTGTCCTTTGAGTACTTCAGTAGGTAGTATCAGCTAGTACACATTCTCCCCAAAACCTAATAGGGATACCACCCTGGAATCTGAGTGCCCTAGCTACCTCAAGTATATGCGTATGTTTTCTTTCCACAACTCCATTTTGCTGTGGAGTGTGTGGACAATTGCTTTCATGAATAATACCAAGTGACTTGAACAAAGTACCACATTCATTATTAAAGAACTCTGTGCCATTATCTGATCTCACTCTCTTAACATTCTTATTGAACTGATTTTGAACTAAAATAAGAAATGACTTCAATCTTGCAAACACATCACTTTTCATTTTCATCAAATATAACCAGGTCATTCTTGAATTATCATCAACTATAGTCAAGAAAAATCTACAACCATTGTGAGTAGCAGTTCCATATGGTCCCCAAACATCTAGATGAAGTAAATCAAACACATTATCAGCTCTAGACATGCTTATTTGAAATGGTAATCTAGTCTGTTTTGCAAGAGGGAAGACTGTACACTTATTACATGAGCTAAGATCGACACCATACAAAGACATATGCTTCAACACCTTCATTGAGGGATGCCCCAACCTGTTATGCCAAAGTAGATTGTGATTATCTGAATGCTGTGTCATGGTCACTATCCCATTGCTCATGCCTGTTCTACATGGAATCTGAGCAGAGAAGTAGTATAGACCATCAACCTCCTTAGCAATCCCCTTCACCTTGCCATTGGAAAGGTCCTGAATGACAAAGAACTCAGGGAAAAAATTAACTGAGCACCTCAGTTGTCTTGTTAGCTGTGAGACTGAAAGTAAATCATATTTGAACTCAGGCACAACTAATACATTCTTCAATATGCCATCACTAACAACTTTGCATTCACCAACATGTGTTACTAAGGAGTGTTCACCATTGGGTAGTTGTACTTTCCTACCCACACAACTAGATATAGAACTCAATCTAGAGTTCTTAGATGTGATATGACATGTGGCACCTGAGTCTAATATCCACCTTTCTGCCTTTTATGTTTCTCTACTTGTTACAGATAAAGCATTAGGATTGGAAATTATACCTGCCATGTTAACCATGTCCATTGCACCTCCTGAGCTTGAAGTTGGTTCTTCCATGTCCATCATCTTCTTGTATTAATGGTACAATTGTTGCTCCTGGATCATAGGTGTAAAAGCATCAGCTGAAGCTCCTTCATATCTAGTTGAATTTCCTTCATGTCTAGCTGAGTCTCCTTCATGTCTGCCAGTATTCACTTGTCTGCCAGCATTCACCTGATTCACCATGTCTTGCTGCTTATTGGCTTGATTTGCTATTGGTCCTGACTTCTTCTTAAACTTCCAATCAGGAGGGTATCCAATCAACTTAAAACAGTTGTCCTTAACGGGACCCTGAAGCTTACAATAATCACATATTTGATCCCTATCTTTCTTCTTAACCTGGAATTTCCTCTGAAAATTTCCTTTTCCCGCATACAAAGCAGTAGGATCTGGAATGTGGAAATTTGCAGTCATTCGTTGGCTCTCATCTGCCATGATCATAGATTATGCCTTTCCAACACTAGGCAAATTTTACATCATTAGGATCTGACTACGCGCATGACTATAGACTTCATTCAATCCCATCAAAAAAGCAAACAACCTTAAACATGCTAGATGATCCACATAAGTTCTAGACTGATCACATTTGCATGAAGGTGGAGGAACTAAGGCGTCAAATTCATCCCATAACAATCTCAATTTTGAGAAATAAGCAGAAACTGTCAAATTGCCTTGATGAATCGTGCAAATATCCCTGTGCAATTGATAACCTCTTGATCCGTTAACTTTATCGAACCTCTCTTTGAGATCTGCCCAGACCATAGCTGCATCTGTAGCATATACTATCCCACTAAGCAATTCCTTTAATACAGTATTCATGATCTAAGCTAACACGAAGTCATTACATTTTTCCCACTGCTCTTCCAATTCTCCCTCATAATCACTCCTCCTACATATGTTCCTAATACAAACCCCAACTTACTTTTAGCCCTAAGATTAATCATCATGGATCTGCTCCATAAAGTATAATTTTCAGCTCCTGTAAGTTGCACGGTGGTGAATATAGAGTATAGAGTGGATATAAGTGGTGAGAGCACTTCCAGGAGTATCTGAGTTGTGAATATAGAGTGGATGATGGCGCTTTTGATCGATATCTTCAAGAGTCTCTATTCGTGCAGCTGCTTGGACATTAATGGAGGTTTCTGTAGCATTCTCCATTAAGCTGTTTCTTCAGAAATCCCAGTCAGCTAGTGAATGGATGATTGAATCGATTCCCGATTCAGAGCTCTGATACCATATTGAGATTTACAGAGAGAAAAATCATATTGAAGAAGAAGAAGAAGAATGCATTCAATCAAAACTATATGAGTTAGTTACAGACTGAGTATTTATACAATTCAGTCAATACATGTGCTACTGCTACAATGTTAACAAACTAACTACCTTATAACTGACCACTAATCACACTAGTTAATTAAACACCTAAACTAACCATTTCACTAACTATCAAAGTTAATCAACTAACTACCTAACTAACAGAATTGAATCTCAACATGGTATCAGCGCTCTGAATTGGGAATCGATTCAATCATCCATTCACTAGTTGACTGGGATTACTGAAGAAACAACTTAATGGAGAATGCTACAGAAACCTCCATTAATGTCCAAGTAGCTGCATGAACAGAGATTCTTGAAGATATCGATCGAAAGCGCCATCATCCACTCTATATTCACAACTCAGATACTCCTGGAAGTGTTCTCACCACCGTGCAACTTACAGGAACTGAAAATTATTCTTTATGGAGCAGATCCATGATGAATAATCTTAGGGCTAAAAGTAAGTTGGGGTTTGTATTAGGAACATGTAGGAGGAGTGATTATGAGGGAGAATTGGAAGAGCAGTGAGAAAAATGTAATGCCTTCGTGTTAGCTTGGATCATGAATACTGTATCAAAGGAATTGCTTAGTGGGATAGTATATGCTACAGATGCAGCTATGGTCTGGGCAGATCTTAAATTTATCATAGTCTTAAATAATTTAGAAAAATTGAAAAGAGAAGGAAGAGGCTTCATTGTAACCATTAGCTTAAAGAGAATCAGAGCATCATCTAAACACTCAAAATTGCTATTTACCCTAAATTTACTCAGTACCGAAATGGATTTATTACTATAAACTCTAACTGTTATTGGGGAAAAACAAGAATATGAAGTAGAAAAGAAAGATGTGAAAAGAATACCATTGCCATTTCGGAGAGAAATTCTCTTCATCTTTGATGGAGGAGTGAAGTTTCTTCTTTACTGTGAAAATGATCTTTCTCTTTTGGTGTGTCGTGCCCGTTTTGATTGACTTATTTTAGGTGTTTTTAAGCCAAAATAGCTTTTAAGCAGTTTTAAAGTATTTGGATAAAGTTAAAAAATACTTATAAACAATTATTTTAAAGTCAAAATAACAAAAATAAGTCAAAAGGGATAACTTTTTTTTGTGATATTCTACCTTTCTAACGGTAAAGGTACACGAGATTAGTAGGGATAGGTTCACATATTCGGTTCAATTTTATCAAATTTTGTTTTTATTTTTTGATATTCAATTTTGGAAAAGTGTGCATTAGATATCAAATTGAACGAGTTTGATTTGGTTTGGTTTAGATTGATTTTATATAATTTTGATTTGATTTGGTTTGGTTTAGATTGATTTTATATAATTTTGATTTGATTTGCTATTTTTAAAATGTTTGTTTTATGAAATGAGAAATAAAGTAAGCACATAGTATAAGATCATTTCTTGTATTTTTAGACCAAATTATTTATATTTTCAAATGAAAAAAATAAACGTTTTCCATGGATACATTAATTTTCAGAAAACTTACATAAATATACTATATTAAAAAAAATATTTATCATTTGTAGCAGTAACCTTTTTTTTTCACTTGATCACTTTTAGTACATTTATAATACAATTTTAATACATATTACAAAGAACAACTCATTATTCACGTATGATACAAGTTTTATTGATGTATAATACATTTATCACACATTTTAATACACTTATAATGCAATGGTTAATTTCTTACCAAACAAGCATAATATATTTTTAAAAAATAATTATAATACATATATATTGCATACATAATTCACTTTTAATACATATTGCAGATTTAATATAGTATTGTTATTAATTGCTATAAATGGTAATAAATAAAAAGTATCGCTAAAATCAATAATTATTTATAAAAAGGTACTCAGCTAAGTAATTTTTCCTTAATTTTCTAGCCTACCAACCAATAAACCTGTTAATTGGGCCGGCTTGTCCGGTTTCAACCTATTAAAGCCGGCCTGGTAACGACCCAGGTCCGGACTGACAGCCGACCACTTTTAATAGTGGGTGGGCCGGTCGGGATATTTTTAATGCTCAGGTCCGGTGTTATTGCAGATATATAGTTGAGAGAAAATATAAAAAAAATTATAGCTTCAATCGCTAGTCGTCTTCGCTTAAGATATATAGTTGAGCGATATAACTTCAACCTTCTTAGCATGACGTAAAAGATCGAAAGAACCTTTAAATTAAAAAAACTCTAACACAATAATATCCATCATTTTAACAACTTTATTTATTTATTTTTAATTAAAATATATTTTTATTAATATTTATACGATATTAAAAATTTGGTACTCATTAATAATTAATATGGAATGCACACACAATGCAAATATATAGAGATAAATACTTAGTGAAAGAGATTTTTTTTTTTTAAAAATAGAAATTAATTAAAGCAAAAAATAGTCAATTAGATATTTGGATTAACAAATAATAATAGCAAATAAGGAAGAACGGCGGGGGGGGGGGGGGGGGGGGGGGGGG
>JAJOOH010006143.1:0-24644 GCA_029582605.1 Solanum gracilifrons
ATCTTAACGGAAATCAACGAAATTTTTTAGCAAAACTAACATCGGATATCCAGATAACCAGAAGATCCATGGACTATAGCCCATGAAAATTGGCAAAATGGGGGGTTTACGCGCTTAGGAATTTGTTTGAACTTAAAAATGGTTCGGTTTTCCCATCGGAACCAATCAGCTCCATACCAAACGTCTTGATAGACGTCCACAAAATTTTTTGGCAAAAATAACGTCGGAAATCTGGATCACCAAAAGATCCATGGAGTACAGCACACGAAAATCAGAAAAACGGGGGGTTTACTCGATTCGAGGCTTGTTTGAAATTGTAAATGTCCTATTTCCTCATCGGGACCAATCGGCTCCATAGCTAAGGTCTTGACGAACGTCCATGAATAATTTTGGCAAAAAAGACGTCGGAAATCTGGATCACCAAAAGATCCATGGACTATAACACACGAAAATCGGCAAAAAGGGCAATTACTCGCTCCGGGGATTTTTTGAACTTGAAAATGGGACGGTTTGCCCATCCGGACCAACCGGCTCCATAACTAAGGTCTTGACGGAAGTCCACAAAAACTTTCTGCAAAAATGACGTCGAAAATCTGGATCACCAAAAGATCCATGGACTATAGCACACGAAAATTGGCACAACGGGGGTTTACCCGCTCCGGGGTTTTGTTTGACCTTGAAAATTGGCCTGTTCGCCAGTCGGGACCAACCGACCTCATAGCTAAGGTCTTGATGGATGTCCACAAAAATTTTAGGCAAAAATTATGTGAGAAATCTGGATCACCAATAGATCCAAGGACTATAGCACACGAAAATTGGAAAAACAAGGTGGTTACCCTCTTTGGGGAACATTTGACATTGAAAATGAGTCGGTTTTCCCGTAGGGACCAACCGGTTCCATAGCTAAGGTCTTGACAGAAGTTCACATCAAAATTTCAGCAAAAATGACGTCGGAAATCTGGATCACTAAAAGATCCAGGGACTATAGCACACGAATATTGGCAAAACGGGGAGTTTACCTGCTTTGTGGCTAGTTTGACCTTGAAAATGGGTTGATTTTCTCGTCGGGACCAACTGTCTCCATAGCTAAGGTATTGATGGACGTCCAAGAAAAATTTAGACAAAAATTACATCTGAAACAAGGATCACCAAAAGATCCATGGACTATAGCACATGGAAATCGACAAAACGACGGGTTTACCCGCTCTGGGATCGTTTGACCTTGAAAATTAACCGATTTTCCCATCGGGACTAATCGTCCCCATAGCTAAGGTCTTCACGGATGTCCACAAAATATTTCGGCATAAATGACTTCGGAAATCTGGATGACCAAAAGATCCATGGACTATAGCACTCGAAAATCGTCAAAATAGCGGGTTTACCTGCTCCGAGATTCGTTTGACCTTGAAAATTGGCCGGTTTGCCCATCCTATACAACCGTGTTCATAGCTAAGTACTTGACTAATGTCCACAAAAGATTTCAAAAAAAAAGAAGTCGGAAATTTGGATCACCAAAATATCCATGGACTATGCTCACAAAAATAGGCAAAAAATGGGGGGTTCAACCGCTCAGGAATCATTTGAACTTGAAAATGGGCCGATTTGCCCGTTGGGACAAACCAGCTCTATAGCTAAAGTCTTGATGGATGTCCACGGAAATTTTTGGCAAAAATGACGTCGGAAATCTGGATCACCAAAAGATCCATGGACTATAGCACACAAAAAATGGCAAAACGCAGGGTTTACCCGCTCCGGGGATTGTTTGACCTTGAAAATGGGCCAGTTTTTTATCACCAAAAGATCCATTGACTAGAGCACTCAAAAATTGGCAAAACGGGGGGTTTACCCTCTCCGTTGCTTATTTGACCTCGAAATTGAGCCGGTTTGCCTGTAGGGATCAACCGTCTCCATATGTAAGGTCTTGACAGAAGCCTACAAAAAATTGCCTTCAGAAATAACGTCGAAAGTATGAATCACCAAAAGATCCATGGATTATAGCACATGAAAATTGGCAAAATAAGGGGTTTACCCTCTTCGTGGCTCATTTGACCTTGACAATGGACCAGTTTACTCGTTGGAACCAACCGACTCCATAGCTAATGTCTTCACGGATGTCCATGAAAAATTTAGACAAAAATTACATCAGAAATCTATATCACCAAAAGATCTAGGGACTATAGCACACGAAAATTGGCAAAATGGGGGGTTAACCCGCTCCAGGGCACGTTTGACATTAAAAATGAATGGTTTACCCGTCGGGACCAACAAGCTCCATTGATATGGTCTTGATGCATGTCCATTATAAATTTGGTCAAAAATGACGTCGGAAATTCGGATCACCACTAGATCCATGAATAATAGCACACGCAAATCGGCAAAACAGGGGGTTTACCTGCTCCGGTGCTCATTTGACAATGAAAATAGTCCGGTTTGCCTGTCAGGACCACCGACTGCATAACCAAGGTCTTGACGAACATCCATGAAAAATTTAGAAAACAAAAATTTTGGAAATCCAGATCACCAAAAGATCTATTTACTATAGCACACGAAAATCGGAAAAACGGGTGGTTTACCCTCTCCGGGGATCATTTGACCTTGAAAATAGGTTGGTTTTACCGTCGGGACCAACCTGCTCCATAAATAATGTCTTGACAGACATCAATGAAATATTATGGCAAAAATAACATCGGAAATTGGGATAACCAAAAGAATCATGGACTATAGCACCCGAAAATTGGCAAAATGGGGGGTTTACCCGCTCCGGGGATTGTTTGGGCTTGAAAATGGGCCGGTTTGCCCATCGGGACCAACCAGATCCATAGCTAACGTTTTGACAAACGTCCACAATAAATATCAGAAAAAAATGACGTTGGAGATCTGTATCACCAAATAATCCATAGACTATAGCAAACGAAAATCGGCAAAAACGAGGGATTTACCCGATCCGGGGAGCGATTAATATTGAAAATGGCCAGTTTAACCATTGGGACTAATCAGCTCCATAGAAAAGGTCTTGATGGACGTCCACGAATAATTTCGGCAAAAAAGACGTCGAAAATCTGGATAACTAAAATATCCATGGAATATAGCACACAAAAATCAGCAAAATGGGGGTTTACCCGTTTTGGGGCACATTTGACCATGAAAATGGTAGGGTTTACCCTTCTGGTCCAACCGGCTCCATAGATAAGGTCTTGACGGACTTCCATAAAAAATATTGGCAAAAATGACGTCGACAATCCAGATCACCAAAAGATCCACGGACTATAGCACACAAAAATTGGCAAAACGAGGTGTCTACCCGCTCCGAGATTCATTTGACCTTGGAACTAGGCCGGTATGCCCATCGGGACCAACCGACTCCATAGCTAAGTCCTGATTGACGTCCACAAAAATTTTTGATCAAAAAGACGTCGGAAATCTGGATCACCAAAAGATCCATGGACTATAACACACGAAAATCAGCAAAACGACGGGTTTACCCGCTTCAGGGATCATTTGACCATGAAAGTGGGGTGGTTTACCCATCTGGACCAACCGGATACATATCAAAGGTCTTGATGGACGGCCACAAATTTTTTTGGCAAAAATGACGTCGAAAATGCGGATCACCAAAAGATCCATGGACTATAGCACACAAAAATTGGCAAAATGGGGGGTTTACTAGCTCCGAGGCTCACTTGACCTTGAAAATGGCCCGGTTTGCGTGTTAGGACCAACCATCTCCATAGCTAAGGTGTTAACGGAAGCCCACGAATAGAATTTGAAGAAAATGACGTCAGAAATCTGGATCACCAAAATATCCATGGATTATAGTACACAATAATTGGCAAAACGGGGAGTTTACACACTCTGGGGATCGTTTGACCTAGAAAATGGGCCGGTTTTTAATCGGGACCAACAAGCTCCATAGCTAAGGTCATGACGGAAGTCCATTACAAATTTGGTCAAAAACGACGTCGGAAATACGGATCACCACTAGATCCATGGATAATAGCACACGCAAATCGGCAAAACAAGGGGTTTACCCGCTACGGTGCTCATTTGACAATGAAAATAGTCCGGTTTGCCTGTCTGGACCACCGACTCCATAACCAAGGTCTTGACGAATATCCATGAAAAATTTTGAAAACAAAAATTTTGGAAATCGAGATCACCAAAAGATCTATGTACTATAGCACACGAAAATCGGAAAAACGGGTGGTTTACCCTCTCCGGGGATCATTTGACTTTGAAAATAGGTTGGTTTTACCGTCGGGACCAACCTGCTCCATAACTAAGGTCTTGACACACGTCAATGAAATATTTTGGCAAAAATGACGTCGAAAATTGGGATAACCAAAAGATCCATGGACTATAGGACCCGAAAATTGGCAAAATGGGGGGTTTACCCGCTTCGGGGATTGTTTGGCCTTGAAAATGGGCCGGTTTGCCCATCGGGACCAACCAGATCCATAGCTAAGATTTTGATGAACGTCCACAATAAATATCAAAAAAACATGACGTTGGAGATCTAGATCACCAAAAGATCCATGGCCTATAGCCAACGAAAATCGGCAAAACGAGGTATTTACCCAATTCGGGGAGCGGTTAATATTGAAAATGGCCAGTTTAACCATTGGGACCAATCGGCTACATAGAAAAGGTCTTGATGGACGTCCACGAATAATTTCGGCAAAAAAGACGTCGGAAATCTGGATCACTAAAATATCCATGGAATATAGCACACAAAAATCAGCAAAATGGGGGTTTACCCATTTTGGGGCTCATTTGACCATGAAAATGGGAGGGTTTACCCTTCTGGTCCAATCGGCTCCATAGATAAGGTCTTGACGGACTTCCATAAAAAATATTGTTAAAAATGACGTCGAAAATCCAGATCACCAAAAGATCCACGGACTATACCACACAAAAATTGGCAAAATGGGGTGTCTACCCGCTCCGAGATTCATTTGACCTTGAAACTGGGCCGATATGCCCATCGGGACCAACCGACTCCATAGCTAAGTCCTGATTGACGTCCACAAAAATTTTTGATAGAAAAGACGTCGGAAATCTGGATCACCAAAAGATCCATGGACTATAGCACACGAAAATCAGCAGAACGACGGGTTTACCCGTTTCGGGGATCATTTGACCATGAAAGTGGGGTGGTTTACCCATCTGGACCAACCGGATCCATATCAAAGGTCTTGATGGACGGCCACAAATTTTTTTGTCAAAAATGACGTCGGAAATGCGGATCACCAAAAGATCCATGGACTATAGCACACAAAAATTGGCAAAATGGGGGGTTTACTATCTTCGAGGCTCACTTGACATTGAAAATGGCCCGGTTTGCCTGTCAGGACCAACCAGCTCCATAGCTAAGGTGTTAACAGAAGCCCAAGAAAAGAATTTAAAGAAAATGACGTCAGAAATCCAGATCACCAAAATATCCATGGATTATAATACACAATAATTGGCAAAACGGGGAGTTTACACACTCTGGAGATCGTTTGACCTAGAAAATGGGCCGGTTTTCAGTCGGGACTAACAAGCTCCATAGCTAAGGTCATGACCGAAGTCCATTATAAATTTGGTCAAAAATGACATCGAAAATTCGGATCACCACTAGATCCATGGATAATAGCACACGCAAATCGGCAAAACAGGGGGTTTACCCGCTCCGATGCTCATTTGACGATGAAAATAGTTCGGTTTGCCTGTCTAGACCACCGACTCCATAACCAAGGTCTTGACGAATATCCATGAAAAATTTAGAAAACAAAAATTTTGGAAATCCAGATCACCATAAGATCTATTCACTATAGCACACGAAAATCAGAAAAACGTGTGGTTTACCCTCTTCGGGGATCATTTGACTTTGAAAATAGGTTGGTTTTACCGTCGGGACCAACCTTCTCCATAACTAAGGTCTTGACGTCACGTCAATGAAATATTTTGGCAAAAATGACAACGGAAATTGGGATAACCAAAAGATCCATGGACTATAGCACCCGAGAATTGGCAAAATGGGGGGTTTACCGGCTCCGGTGATTGTTTGGCCTTGAAAATGGGCCTGTTTACCAATCGGGACCAACCAGATCCATAGCTAAGGTTTTGACGAACGTCCACAATAAATATAAAAAAAATGACTTTGGAGATCTGGATCACCAAAAGATCCTTGGACTATAGCAAACGAAAATCGGCAAAACGAGGGATTTATCCGATTCGGGGAGCGATTGATATTGAAAATGGCCAGTTTAACCATTGGGACCAATCGGCTCCATAGAAAAGGTCTTGATGGACGTCCACGAATAATTTTGGGAAAAAAGACGTCGGAAATCACGATCACTAAAATATCCATGGAATATAGCACACAAAAATCAGCAAAATGGGGGTTTACCCATTTTGGGGCTCATTTGACCATGAAAATGGAAGGGTTTACCGTTCTGGTCCAACCGGCTCCATAGATAAGGTCTTGACGGACTTCCATAAAAAATATTGGCAAAAATGACGTCGAAAATCCAGATCACCAAAAGATCCACGGACTATACCACACAAAAATTGGCAAATGGGGGTGTCTACCCGCTCCGAGATTCATTTGACCTTGAAACTGGGCCAGTATGCTCATCGGGACCAACCGACTCCATAGCTAAGTCCTGATTGACATCCACAAAAAATTTTGATCAAATGGACATCAGAAATCTGATTCACCCAAAGATCCAAGGACTATAACACACGAAAATCAGTAAAACGACGGGTTTACCCGCTTCGGGGATCAATTGACCATGAAAGTGGGGTGGTTTACCCAGCTGGACCAACCGGATCCATATCAAAGGTCTTGATAGATGGCCACAATTTTCTTTGGCAAAAATGACGTCGGAAATGCGGATCACCAAAAGATCCATGGACTATAGCACTAAAAATTGGCAAAAGGGGGGGTTTACTAGCTCCGAGGCTCACTTGACCTTGAAAATGGCCCGATTCGCCAGTCAGGACCAACCAGCTCCATAGCTAAGGTGTTGACGGAAGCCCACGAAAAGAATTTGAAGAAACTAACGTCGAAAATCTGGATCACCAAAATATCCATGGATTATAGTACACAATAATTGGCAAAACGGGGAGTTTACACACTCCGGGGATCGTTTGACCTAGAAAATGGGCCGGTTTTTAATCGGGACCAACCAGCTCCATAGCTAAGGTCATGACGGATGTCCATTATAAATTTGGTCAAAAATAACGTCGGAAATTCGGATCACCACTAGATCCATGGATAATAGCACACGCAAATCGGCAACACAGGGGGTTTACCCGCTCCGGTGCTCATTTGACAATGAAAATAGTCCGGTTTGCCTGTCTTGACCACCGACTCCATAACCAAGGTCTTGATGAACATCCATGAAAAATTTAGAAAACAAGAATTTTGGAAAACCAGATCACCAAAAGATCTATTTACTATAGCACACGAAAATCGAAAAAACGGGTGGTTTAACTTCTCCGGGGATCATTTGACTTTGAAAATAGGTTGGTTCTACCGTTGGGACCAACCTGCTCCATAACTAAGGTCTTGACAGACGTCAATGAAATATTTTGGCAAAAATGACGTCGGAAATTGGGATAACCAAAAGATCCATGGACCATAGCACCCGAAAATTGGCAAAATGGGGGGTTTACCCGCTCCGGGGATTGTTTGGCCTTGAAAATGGGCCGGTTTGCCCATCGAGACCAACCAGATCCATAGCTAAGATTTTGACGAACGTCCACAATAAATATAAAAAAAAATGACGTTGGAGATCTAGATCACCAAAAGATCCATGGCCTATAGCCAACGAAAATCGGCAAAACAAGGTACTTACCCGATCCGGGGAGCGATTAATATTGAAAATGGAAAGTTCAACCATTGGGACCAATCGGATCAATAGAAAAGGTCTTGATGGACGTCCACGAATAATTTCGGCAAAAAAGACATCGGAAATCTGGATCACTAAAATATCCATGGAATATAGCACACAAAAATCAGCAAAATGGGGGTTTACCCGTTTTGGGGCTCATTTGACCATGAAAATGGGAGGGTTTACCCTTCTGGTCCAACCGGCTCCATAGATAAGGTCTTGACGGACTTCCATAAAAAATATTGGCAAAAATGACGTCGAAAATACAGATCACCAAAAGATCCACGGACTATAGCACACAAAAATTGGCAAAATGGGGTGTCTCCCGCTCCAAGATTCCTTTGACCTTGAAACTGGGCCGGTATGCCTATCGGGACCAATCGACTCCATAGCTAAGTCCTGATTGACGTCCACAAAAAATTTTGATTAAAAAGACGTCAGAAATCTGGATCACCAAAAGATCCATGGACTATAACAGACGAAAATCAGCAAAACGACGGGTTTACCCGCTTCGGGGATCATTTGACCATGAGAGTGGGGTGGTTTACCCATCTGGACCAATCAGATCCATATCAAAGGTCTTGATGGACGGCCACAAATTTTTTTGGCAAAAATGACGTCGGAAATGCGAATCACCAAAAGATCCATGGACTATAGCACACAAAAATTGGCAAAATGGGGGGTTTACTTGCTCTAAGGCTCACTTGACCTTGAAAATGGCCCGGTTTGCCTATCAGGACCAACCAGCTCCATAGCTAAGGTGTTGACGGAAGCCCACAAAATGAATATGAAGAAAATGACGTCAAAAATCTGGATCACCAAAATATCCATGGATTATAGTACACAATAATTGGCAGAACGGGGGGTTTACCCACTCCGGGGATCGTTTGACCTAGAAAATGGTCCGGTTTTAAGTCGGGACCACCAGCTCCATAGCTAAGGTCATAAAGGAAGTCCATGAAAAATTTTCGGTAAACAAGACGTCAAAAATCTGGATAACCAAAAGATCCATGGATTATAGTACACAAAAATAGGCAAAACGGGGGCTTACCCATTCCAGGGGTCGTTTGACCTATAAAATGGGTCGGTTTTCCCATCGGTATTAACCAACTCCATAGCTAAGGTCTTGATACAAGTCCACGAAAATTGTTTGGCAAAAATGACGTTGGAAATCCAGATCACCAAAAGATCCATGGACTATAGCACACAAAAATTGGCAAAATGAGGGTTTACCCACTCCGGGGATTGGTTCACCTAGAAAATTGGCATGTTTGCCAGTCGTGACCAACTGACTCCAAAGCTAAAGTCTTGATGGACGTCCACGAAAATATTTTGCAAAAATTACTTCAAAAATATCGATCACCAAAATATCCATGGATTATAGTACACGAAAATTGAAAAAATAGGGTGTTTATCCTCTACACGGCTCATTTGACCTTGAAAATGAGTCGGTTTACCTATAGGGACCAATCGACTCAATACCTAAGGTCTTGATGGAAGTCCACAAAATATTTCGACAAAAATGAAGTCCGAAATACAGATCTCCAAAAGACCCAGGGACTATAACATACAATAATTGACAAAATGGGGCTATACCCACTAAAGGGATCGTTTGACCTTGAAAATGGGCCGGTTTACCCATCAGGACCAACCGTCTCCATAAATAAGGTGTTCAGGGACGTCTACGAAAAATGTCCACATAAATGACGTTAGAAATCCGGATCACCGAAAGATCCATGGACAATATAGCACACGAAAATTGGCAAAACGGGGGGTTTACCTGCTCCGAGAATCATTTGACCTTGCAAATGAGATGTTTTTCAAATCAGGACCCACCGGCTCTATAACCAAGGTCTGGACAAACGTCCATGTAAGATTTTGGCAAAAATAAAGAAAAAAATCTGGATCACCAAAAGATCCAAGGACTATAGCACATGAAAATCGGCAAAACGGGGGGTTCACCCACTCCGTGACTCGTTTGACCTTGACAATGGGCCGATTTACTCGTCCGAACCAATCGGCTCCATAGCTAAGGTCTTGAGAATGGACATGAAATTTATTGGCAAAATTGATGTCGAAAATCTGGATCACCGAAAGATAAGTGGACTATAGCACACTAAAATCAGCAAAACGAGGGGTTTACCTGTTCTTGGGGCCATTTGACCATGAGAATGGGCCGGTTTACCCATCTGGACCAACCGTCTCCATAGCTAAGGTCTTGATGGATGTCCACGAAAAATTTTGAAAAAATTATTTCGAAAGCTTGTATCACTAAAAGATCCATGGACTATAGCACAAGAAAATCAATAAAACGGGGGGCTTACCCATTCCGGGGTCATTTGACTTTTAAAGTCGTCCGATTTGCCCTTTACGACCAATTGGCTCCATATCTAAGGTCTTGACTAACGTCTATGAAAATTTTTGGAAAAAAAGACGTCGGAAATCCGGATTACCAAAAGATCCATGGACTATATAGCATACAAAAATCGGCAAAATGGGGGGTTCACCCGCTCCAGGGTTTGTTTCACCGTGAAAATGGGATAGTTTTCCCATTAGGGACAACCTGCTCCATAACTAAGGTCATGATGGATGTCCACGAAAAAATTTGGCAAAAATGACGTCGGAAATTAGGATCACTAAAAGATCCATGGACTTATAGCACACGAAAATGGGCAAAATGGTAGATTTACCCGATCCGGGGACCATTTGACATTGAAAATGGCCGGTTTACCAGTCTGGGACCAATCGGTCCATAGCTAAGGTCTTTTTAGACATTCACAAAAAAATTCGGCAAAAAAGACATCAAATTTCCGGATCACCAAAAGATCCAAGTTTTATGGCACACGAAAATCAGCAAAACGGGAGGTTTACCCGCTCTGGGCTCGTTTGACCATGAAAATGGGGCGGTTTTCCCATCTGGACCAACCGACTCAATAACTAAGGTTTTGACGGATGTCCACGAAATTTTCAGCAAAACTCTCATCGGAAATCCAGACCACCAAAAGATCCATGGACTATAGGACACGAAAATCGGTAGAATGGGGGGTTTACCCGCTTCGGGGCATATTTTACTTTGAAAATGGGCCGATTTTCCCATCGGCACCAACCGGCTCCATAGCTAAGGTCTTGACGGATGACCATGAAAAATTTCAGCAAAAAGGGCATCGGCATTCTTGACCACCAAAAGATCCATTGACTATAACACACAAAAATTGGCAAAACAAGGGTTTACCCACTCCAGAGTTCCTTTGACCTTGCCAATGAGCCGGTTTGCCTATCGTCACAACCCGACTCAATAGCTGAGGTCTTGACGGATGTCTACGAAAACATTCGGCAAATATGCCGTCAAAAATCTGGATGACCAAATGATCCATGGACTGGCACACAAAAATCGGCAAAACGACGGGTTTACCTGCTCTGGGGATCGTTTGACCTCGAAAATGGCCGATTTACCCGTCGGGACCACAATCTCCATAGATAAGGTCTTGACGGATGTCCATTAAAAATTTGGTCAAAAATGAAGTCGGAAATTCGGATTACCACTAGATCCATGGACAATAGCACACACAAATTGGCAAAACAGGGGGTTTACCCTTTCCGGTGCTCATTTGACAATGTAAAAAGGCCGGTTTGCCCGTCTGGACCAACCAACTCCATAACTAAGGTCTTGACGGACGTCCGCGAAAAATTTAGAAAACAAAAATTTTGGAAATCCAGATCACCAAAAGATCTATTTACTATAGCACACAAAAATCGGAAAAACCGGTGGTTTATCCTCTCCTGGGATCAATTGACATTGAAAATGGGCCGGTTTTAACGTCGGGACCAACCTGCTCAATAACTAAGGTCTTGACGGCCATCAATGAAACATTTTGGCAAAAATGACGGAAATCGGGATCACCAAAAGATCCATGGACTATAGCACCCGAAAATTGGCAAAAAAAGGGGTTTACCAGCTCCGAGGATTGTTTGACCTCGAAAATGGGCCGGTTTACCCATCAGGACCAACCAGATCCATAGCTAAGGTTTTGACAAATGTATAAAATAAATATCAGCAAAAAATGACGTCGGAGATTTGGATCACTAAAAGATCCATGGACTATAGCAAACTAAAATTGGCAAAACGGGGGATTTACCCGATCCGAGGAGCGTTTAATATTTAAAATAGCCAATTTAACCATTGGGACCAATCGACTCCATATCTAAGGTCTTGAAGAACGTGCACAAAAAATTTCAGCAAAAATGACGTAGGAAAGGTGGATCACCAAAAGATCCATCGACTATAGCTCACAAAAATTGGCAAAATGGGGGGTTTATTCGCTCCGAGGCTTATTTGACCTTGAAAATGCCCCGGTTTACCCGTCAGGACCAACCAGCTCCATTGCTAAGGTCTTGACGGAAGTCCACGAAAAGAATTCGGCGAAAATGACGTCAAAAATCCGCATCACCAAAATATCCATGGATTGTAGTACACTAAAATTGGCAAAACGGGGGGTTTACCCACTACTGGGATCGTTTGACCTAGAAAAAGGGCCGGTTTTCCAGTCGGTGCCAACCAACTCCATAGCTAAGGTCATGACGGAAGTCGACGACAAAATTTTGGTAAACAAGACGTTAAATATCCGGATCACCAAAAGATACATGGATTATAGTACACAAAAATTGGTAAAACGGGTGGTTTACCCATTCCAGGGCTCGTTTAACCTAGAAAATAGGACAGTTTTCCCGTCGGGACCAACCATCTCCATACCTAAGGTCTTGATAGAAGTCCATGATAAAAATTTGGCAAAAATGATGTCAGAAATCCGGATCACCAAAAGTTCCATGGACTATAGCACACAAAAATTGGCAAAACGACGGTTTACCCACTCCGGGGATTGTTTGACCTTGAAAATTGGCCTGTTTGCCAGTCGTGACCAACTGACTCTATAGCTAAACTCTTGATGGACGTCAACGAAAATATTTGGCAAAAATTACTTCAAAAATCTCGATCACCAAAAGATCCATGGACTATATCACACGAAAATTGAAAAAATAGGGTGTTTATCCGCTTCAAGGCTTATTTGACCTTGAAAATGAGTCGATTTACCCATAGGGACCAATCGGCTCCATATCTAAGGTCTTGACGGAAGTCCATGAAATATTTCGGCAAAAATGAAGTCTGAAATCCAGATCTCCAAAAGATCCACGGACTATATCATACAAAAATTGACAAAATAGGGCTTTAACCATTACGGGGATCGTTTGACCTTGAAAATGGGCCGGTTTACCCATCGGGACCAACCGTCGCCATAACTAAGTTCTTGATGGACGTCCACAAAAAAATTTGAAAAAAATATGTCGGAAGTCCATATTACTAAAAGATCCATGGACTATAGCACACGAAAATCGACAAAATGGGGGGTTTACCGATTCCGGGGCTCATTTCACCTTTAAAATTGTCCGGTTTGCCCTTCACAACCAATCGGCTCCATAGATAAGGTCTTGACTGACGTCTATGAAAAATTTTGGTAAAAATGACATCAGAAATTCGAATTACCAAAAGATCCATGGACTATAATAGCACACGAAAATTGACAAAATGGGGGGTTCACCCAATCCGGGTCTGTTTCACCTTGAAAATGGGACAGTTTTCTCGTTGGGGCGAACATGCTCCATACCTAAGGTCATGATAGACGTGCACGAAAAAATTTGAGAAAAATGACATCGTAAATTCGGATGACTAAAACATCCATTGACTTATAGCACACGAAAATGGGCAAAATGGAACATTTACCCGATTCGGGGACCGTTTGACACTAAAAATGGTCGGTTTAACCATCTGGGACCAACCGGTCTATAGCTAAGGTCTTTTCGGACATTCACAAAAAAAATTGGCAAAAAATACATTGAATATTCGGATCACCAAAAGATCCAAATTCTATAGCACACAAAAATCAGCAAAACGGGGGGTTTACCTGCTCTGGGATAATTTAAGCATGAAAATGGGGCAGTTTTCCCATCTAGACCAACTGACTCAATAACTAAGGTCTTGACGGATGTCCACGAAATTTTCAGCAAAGCTGACGTCGGAAATGCGGATCACTAAAAGATTCATAGACTATAGCACATGAAAATAAGCAAAACGGGTGGTTTACCTGATCTAAGGCTCATTTGACCTTGAAAATTGGCTGGTTTTCCCGTTGAGATCAACCGGCTCCATAGCTAAGGTTTTGACAGATGTCGACAAAATTATTTGGCAAAAATGACATCGGATATCCACACCACCAAAAGATCCATGGACTATAGCACACGAAAATCGGCAAAATTAGGGGTTTACCCGCTCCGGGGGATATTTTACTTTGAAAATGGGTCGTTTTTCCCATCAGGACCAACCGGCTCCATAGCTAAGGTCTTGACGGACGACCATGAAACATTTCGACAAAAAGGACGTCGGCAATTTGGATCACCAAAAGATCCATGGACTATAGCACACAAAAATTGGAAAACAAGGTGTTTACCCATTCCAGAGTTCCTTTGACCTTGCCAATGGGCCGGTTTGCCTATCGTTAAAACCTGACTCTATAGCTAAGGTCTTGACGGATGCCCATGAAAACGTTCAGGAAAAATGACATTGAAAATCTGTATGACCAAAAGATCCATGGACTAGTACACAAAAATTGGCAAAACGAGGAGTTTACCCGCTTCGGGGATCGTTTGACCTTTAAAATGGGCTGGTTTGCCAATCGGGACCAACCAACTCCATAGCTAAGGTCTTGACTGACGTCCATGAAAGTTTTTGGTAAAAATGACGTGGGAAATCTGGATACTAAAAGATCCATGGACTATATAGCACATGAAAACGAGCAAAATCGGGGGTTTACCCAATCTGAGGCTCGTATGAAATTTAAAATCGCCGGTTTGCTTGTTATGCCCGACTTGATGCATAGCTAAGGTCTTGTCGAACATCCGCAAAAATTTTCGGCAAAAAAGACGTTGGAAATTTGGATCACACAAATATCCATGGAATACAACGCACAAAAATCAGCAAAACGGGGGCTTTACCCTCTCGGAGGATCATCTGACCACGAAAATGGTATGGTTTCCCACTCTGGGATCGTTTGACCTTGAAAATAGGCTGGTTTTCCCGTCAAGCCCAACCAGCTTCATAGCAAAGGTCTTGACAGGCGTCCATTAAATTTTTTGGCACAAATGACATCAAAAATCTGGATCACCAAAAGATCCATGGACTATGGCACACAAAAATCAGTAAAATGGTGGGTTTACCTGTGCCCTGGCTCATTTGACATTGACAATGGGCCGGTTTGCTTGTCGGGACCAACTGACTCCATAGCTAAGGCATTGATAGACGTTCAGGAAAACTTTGCAACAATGACGTCGGAAATTTGGATTACCAAAAGATCCATGGACTATACCACACGAAAATTGGCAAAACGGGGGATTTACCCACTCTGGTGCTTGTTTGACCTTGGAAATTGGCTGATTATCCCGTCGGGACCAGCCGTATCCATAACTAAGGTCTTGGTGGACTTCCACAAAAACTTTTGGCAAAAATGATGTCGGAAATCCAGATCACCAAAAGATCAATGGAATAGAGAACACGAAAATCGGCAAGTAGGGGGTTTACCCGATCCGGCAATCGTTTGACCTTGAAAATGACCGGTTTCCCTATCGAGACCAACTGGATCCATAGCTAAGGTCTTGATGGACGTCCACAAAAATCTCGGCATAAATACGTTGTAAATCTGGTTGACCAAAAGTTTCATGGACAAGCACACAAAAATCTGCAAAACAGGGGGTTTACCCGCTCCAGGGATCGTTTGACCTTGAAAATAGGCCAGTTAGCCCGTCGAGACAAACCAGCTCTAAATCTAAGGTTATGAAGAATGTCCATGAAAAATTTCGACAATAATAACGTCTGAAATCCGGATCACCAAAAGATCCATGGACTATATCACACGAAAATCGGCAGAACGAGTGGATTACCCGCTCTGTGACTCATTTGACCTTGACAATAGGCCGGTTTGCTCATCCAGATCAATCTAATCTATATCTAAGGTGTTAACGGACGTCCACGAATGTTTTTAGCAAAACTAACATCGAAAATCCAGATCACCAAAAGATCCATGGACAAAGCACATGAAAATCGACAAAACGGGGGATTTACTCGCTCCGAGATATTTTTGAACCTGAAAATGGGACGGATTTCCCATCTGGACCAACCGGCTCTATAGCTAAGGTGATAACGGATGTCCACTAAAATTTTTGGAAAAAAAGACGTCATAAATCTGGATCACCAAAATATCCATGGAATATAACACACGAAAATTAGCAAAACGGGGGATTTACCCTATCTGGATTCGTTTGACATTGAAAATGGATGATTTGCCTGTCGGGACCAACCTGCTCCATAGCTAAGGTCTTGATAGACGTCCATGAAATTTTTTGGTAAAAAAGTCGTTGGAAATTTGGATTACCAAAAGATCCATTTACTATAACGCACAAAAATCAACAAAATAGGGGGGTTTACCCTGTCCGGGGTTCATTTGACCATGAAAATGGGAAGCTTTGCATGTCCGGACCAATCGGATCCATTGCTAAAGTCTTGCCGGACGACCATGAAAAAGTTTGGCAAAAACGACATCGGAAATCTGGATCACCAAAAGTTCCATGGACTATAGCACACGAAAATTGGTAAAACTGGGGGTTTACCCACTCTGGAGATAGTTTTACCTTGAATATAGGTTGATTTGTCCGTCGGGACCAACCAGCTCCATAGCTAAGGTCGTGACAGAAGTCCACGACAAAATTTTGGTAAATAAGACGTCAAATATCCGGATCACCAAAAGATCTATGGATTATAGTACACAAAAATTGGCAAAACGGGTGGTTTACCCATTCCAGGGCTCGTTTAACCTAGAAAATAGGTCAGTTTTCCCGTCGGGACCAACCATCTCCATACCTAAGGTCTTGATAGAAGTCCATGATAAAAATTTGGCAAAAATGATGTCGAAAATCCAGATCACCAAAAGTTCCATGGACTTTACCACACAAAAATTGGCAAAACGAAGGTTTACCCACTCCGGGGATTGTTTGACCTTGAAAATTGGCCTATTTGCCAGTCGTGACCAACTGACTCTATAGCTAAACTCTTGATTGACGTCCACGAAAATATTTGGCAAATATTACTTCAAAAATCTCGATCACCAAAAGATCCACGGACTATATCACACGAAAATTGAAAAAATAGGGTGTTTATCCGCTTCAGGGCTCATTTGACCTTGAAAATGAGTCGATTTACCCGTAGGGACCAATCGGCTTCATAGCTAAGGTCTTGACGGAAGTCCATGAAATATTTCGGCAAAAATGAAGTCTGAAATCCAGATCTCCAAAAGATCCACGGACTATAGCATACAAAAATTGACAAAATAGGGCTTTAACCATTACGGGGATCGTTTGACCTTGAAAATGGGCCGGTTTACCCATCGGGACCAACCGTCGCCATAACTAAGTTCTTGATGGACGTCCACAAAAAATTTTGAAAAAAATATGTCGGAAGTCCGTATTACTAAAAGATCCATGGACTATAGCACACAAAAATCGACAAAATGGGGGGTTTTCAGATTCCGGGGCTCATTTGGCCTTTAAACTTGTCCGGTTTGCACTTCATGACCAATCGGCTCCATAGCTAAGGTCTTCACTGACGTCTATGAAAAATTTTGGTAAAAATGACGTCGGAAATCCGAATTACCAAAAGATCCATGGATTATAATAGCACACGAAAATCGGCAAAATGGGGGGTTCACCAAATCCGGGGCTTGTTTCACCTTGAAAATGGGACAGTTTTCCCTTTAGGCCAAATCTGCTCCATACGTAAGGTCATGATGGACGTCCACGAAAAAATTTGGCAAAAATGACATCGTAAATTCGGATGACTAAAACATCCATTGACTTATAGCACACGAAAATGGGCAAAATAGCACATTTACCCGATCCGGGGACTGTTTGACACTAAAAATGGCCGGTTTAACCATCTGGGACAAACCGGTCCATAGCTAAGGTCTTTTCGGACTTTCACAAAAAAATTTGGCAAAAAATACGTCGAATTTTTGGATCACCAAAAGATCCAAGTTCTATAGCACACCAAAATCAGCAAAACGGGGGATTTACCTGCTCTGGGCTCATTTGACCATGAAAATGGGGCAGTTTTCCCATCTAGACCAACTGACTCAATAACTAAGGTCTTGACGGACATCCACAAAATTTTCAGCAAAGCTGACGTCGAAAATGCGGATCACCAAAAGATCCATAGACTATAGCACACGAAAATAAGCAAAATGGATGGTTTACCCGATCCGAGGCTCATTTGACCTTGAAAATTGGCCGGTTTGCCCGTTGAGATCAACCGGCTCCATAGCTAAGGTCTTGACAGACGTTGACAAAATTATTTGGCAAAAATGACATCGGAAATCCACACCACCAAAAGATCCATGGATTATAGCACACGAAAATCGGCAAAATGGGGGGTTTACCTGCTCCGGGGGATATTTTACTTTGAAAATGGGTCGTTTTTCCCATCAGGACCAACCGGCTCCATAGCTAAGGTCTTGACGGACGACCATGAAAAATTTTGGCAAAAAGGCCGTCGGCAATTTGGATCACCAAAAGATCCATGGACTATAGCACACAAAAATGGGAAAAACAAGGTGTTTACCCCTTCCAGAGTTCCTTTGACCTTGCCAATGGGCCGGTTTGCCTATCGTTAAAACCTGACTCTATAGCTAAGGTCTTAACGGATGCCCATGAAAACCTTCAGGAAAAATGACGTCGAAAATCTGTATGACCAAAACATCCATGGACTAGTACACAAAAATTGGCAAAATGAGGGGTTTACCCACTTCGGGGATCGTTTGACCTTTAAAATGGGCCGGTTTGCCAATCGGGACCAACCAACTACATAGCTAAGGTCTTGACTGATGTCCATGAAAGTTTTTGGTAACAATGACGTGGGAAATCTGGATCACCAAAAGATCCATGGACTATATAGCACATGAAAACCAGCAAAATCGGGGGTATACCCGATCTGAGGCTCGTATGAAATTTAAAATGGCCGATTTTCTCGTTATGCCCGACTGGATCCATAGCTAAGGTTTTGTCGAACGTCCGCAAAAATTTTCGGCAAAAAAGACGTTGGAAATTTGGATCACCAAAATATTCATGGACTACAGCACACAAAAATCAACAATACGAGGGCGTTACCCTCTCGGAGGGTCATCTGACCACGAAAATGGGATAGTTTCCCACTCTGGGATCGTTTGACCTTGAAAATTGGCCGGTTTTCCCGTCAAGCCCAACCAGTTTCATAGCAAAGGTCTTGACAGGCATCCACAAATTTTTTTGGCAAAAAAGACATCAAAAATCTGGATCACCAAAAGATCCATGGACTATAGAACACAAAAATCAGTAAAATGGTGGGTTTACCTGTGCCCTGGCTCATTTGACCTTGACAATGGGCCGGTTTGCTTGTCGGGACCAACTGACTCCATAGCTAAGGCATTGATGGACGTTCAGCAATATTTTGCAAAAATGACGTCGGAAATTTGGATCACCAAAAGATCAATGGACTATACCACCCGAAAATTGGCAAAATGGGGGATTTACGCACTCTGGTGCTTATTTGACCTTGGAAATGGGACGATTATCCCGTCGGGACCAGCCGTATCCATAACTAAGGTCTTGATGAAATTCCACAAAAACTTTTGGCAAAAATGATGTCGGAAATCCAGATCACCAAAAGATTAATGGAATAGAGAACACGAAAATCGGCAAGTAGGGGGTTTACCCGATCCGAAAATTGTTTGACCTTGAAAATGGCCGGTTTCCCTATCATGACCAACCGGATCCATAGCTAAGGTCTTGATGGACGTCCACAAAAATCTCGGCATAAATGACGTTGTAAATCTGGATGACCAAAAGTTTCATGGACAAGCACACAAAAATCTGCAAAACTGGGGGTTTACCCGCTCCAGGGATCGTTTGACCTTGAAAATAGGCCGGTTAGCCCATCGAGACAAACCAGATCTAAATCTAAGGTTATGAAGAATGTCCATGAAAAATTTCGACAATAATAAAGTCTAAAATCCGGATCACCAAAAGATCCATGGACTATATCACACGAAAATCGGCAGAACGGGTGGATTACCCGCTCTTTGACTCATTTGACCTTGACAATAGGCCGGTTTGCTCGTCCAGATCAACCGAATCCATATCTAAGGTCTTAACGGACGTCCACGAAAGTTTTTAGCAAAACTAACATCGGAAATCCAGATCACCCAAAGATCCATGGACTATAGCACATGAAAATCGGCAAAACGGGGGATCTACCCGCTCCAAGATTTTTTGGAACTTGAAAATGGGACGGATTTCCCATCTGGACCAACCGGCTCTATAGCTGAGGTTATAACGGACGTCCACTAAAATTTTTGGAAAAAAAGACGTCATAAATCTGGATCACCAAAATCTCCATGGAATATAGCACACGAAAATTAGCAAAATGGGGGATTTACCCTATCTGGGTTCGTTTGACATTGAAAATGGATGATTTGCCCGTCAGGACCAACCTGCTCCATAGCTAAGGTCTTGATGGACGTCCATGAAATTTTTTGGCAAAAAAGTCATTGGAAATTTGGATTACCAAAAGATTCATTTACTATAACGCACGAAAATCAACAAAATGGGAGGTTTACCCTATCCGGGGTTCATTTGACCATGAAAATGGGAAGCTTTGCATGTCCGGACTAACACGATCCATTGCTAAAGTCATGACGGACGACCATGAAAAAGTTTGGCAAAAATGACATCGGAAATCTGGATCACCAAAAGTTCCATGGACTATAGCACACGAAAATTCGTAAAACGGAGGGTTTACCCACTCTGGAGATAGTTTTACTTTGAAAATAGCTTGATTTGTCCGTCGGGACCAACCAGCTCCATAGCTAAGGTCTTTACGGACTTCCATGAACAATTTTGGAAAAACTAATTTCCGAAATCCGGATCACCAAAAGATCCATGGACAATAAAACAAGAAAATCGGCAAAACGGGGGGTTTACCCGCTCCGGGATTTGTTCGACCATGAAATTTGGCCAATTTTCCCATTGGGACCAACCTGCTCTATAGCTAAGGTCATGATAGATGACTACGAAAAAATTTGGCAAAAATAACATCAAAAATTTAGATCACTAAAAGATCCATGGACTTATAGCACAAGTGGACAAAAAGGCAAGTTTAGGCGATCTGGGGCCCGTTTGACATTGAAAGTGGCTAGATTACCTCTCTGGGAACAACCGATCCATAGCTAAGGTCTTTTCGGACATCGACTAAAAATTACGGCAAAAAAGACGTTGGAAATCCAGATCACCAAAAGATCCATGTTCTACAGCACATGAAAATCAGCAAAATAAGGGGTTTACCCGCTCTGGGGATCATTTAACCATGAAAATGGGGCGGTTTGCCCATCTGGACCAACCGACTCAATAACTAAGGTCTTGTCGGACGTCCATGAAAAATTTCAGCAAATGACACGTCGAAAATGCAGATCACCAAAAGATCCATGGACTATAGCACACGAAAATCGACAAAACGAGTGGTTTAGCCGCTCTGAGGCTCACTTACCCTTGAAAATGGGACGGTTTCCCGTTGAAACCAACCGGCTCCGTAGCTAAGGTCTTGACAGGCGTCCATGAAAACTTTTGGCAAAAATGACATCGAACATCTAGACCACCAATAGATCCATGTACTATACAAGGCCTGGTCGACTCTTTGTAGGAGCCTTCCTTTATCAAGGGGCGCAGCGGGCTTCCTTTCCTTTACCTTTAAACAGTTAGAGCCTCTTCTCTTATCAGTCCTTTCAGTCAGTTCCTTTTCGGTTAGCTACTTAGGATGAATCACACAGAGGCGATCTCAAACATAAGAATACAATATTTTTCAAGAGACAGAATGGGGGGTTTATTCGCTCCGGGGCATATTTTTCTTTGAAAATGGGCCTGTTTTCCCGTCAAGACAAACCGGTTCCAAAGTTAAGGTCTTGGCGGTCGTCCATGAAAAATTTCGGCAAAAATGACGTCGGCAATCCGGACCACCAAAAAATCTATGGACTATAGCACACAAAAATTGGCAAAACGGGGGGTTTACCCACTCCACAGTTCCTTTGACCTTGCCAATGGGTCGGTTTGCCTGTCGTGACAACACGACTCAATATCTAAGGTCTTGACGGACGTCCACGAAAACTTCATTAAAAATTACGTCGAAAATTTGGATAACCAAAAGATTCATGGTCTAGCAAACAAAAATCGGCAAAACAGGGAGTTTACCCGCTTCGGGGATCGTTTCACGTTGAAAATGGGCCGGTTTCCCGTCGGGACCAACCGGCTCCAATGTTAAGGTCTTGACGAATGTCCATGAAACATTTCGGCAAAAATAACTTCTAAAATCAGGATCACCAAAATATCCAAGGAATATAGCATACGAAAATAGGCAAAACGAAGGGTTTACCTGTTCCGTGGATATTTTGACCTTGAAAATGGACCAATTTGTCCGTCGGGACCAATCATCTTCATAGCTAAGATCTTGACGGATGTTCACGAAAAATTTTGGCAAAAACGATGTCGGATATTTGGATGACCAAAAGATCCATTGACTATAGCGAAAGAAAATCAGTAAAACAAAGGGTTTACCTACTCCGGGGTTTGTTTAATCTTGAAAATGGGCCAGTTTGCCCATCATGACAAACATCTCTATAGCTAAGGTTTTGACGGACGTCCACAAAAAATTTCATCAAAACGACGTTGGAAATCCGGACCACTATAGCCACAAAAATCGGTAAAATGGGGGCTTTACCTTCTCCGGTAATCTTTTGACCTTAAAAATGGGCCGGTTTGCCCATCGAGATTAACCAGATCCATAGCTCCTGTCTTGACTGACGTCCATAAAAATATTTATCAAAAACAACATAGGAAATTCGGATCACTATAGCAGACGAAAATTGGTAAAATTGGGGGTTTACCTGCTCCGGGGGTCTTTTGTCCTTCAAAATGGGTCGGTTTCTCCGTCGGGACCAATCGGCTCTACAGATAAGATCTTGAAGAATGTCCAAGAAAAATTTCAGCTAAAATGACGTCGGAAATCCGAATCACCTAAAGATCCATGGACTATATAGCTCACGAAAATTGGCAAAATTAGTGGTTTACCCGCTCCAGGATTGGTTTGACCTTGAAAATGGGCCTGTTGGCCCGTCAGGGCCAACCGGATACATAGCTAAGGTTTTGACGGACGTCCACGGAAAATTTTGGCAAAAATAAAGTAAAAAATTTGGAGCACTAAAAGATCCATTGACTATAGCAATCGGCAAAATAAGAGGTTTACCAACTTCTTGACTCATTTGACCTAGACAATTGGCCGGTTTGCTCATCCGGACCAACCGGCTCCTTGGCTAAGGTTTTGATTGACGTCCACAAATTTTTTGGCAAAAATGACATCGGAAATCCAGATCACCAAAAGATACATAGACTATAGCACACGAAAATCAACAAAATAGGGAGTTTCCCTGATCTGGGGATCATTTGACATTGAAAATGGCCAGTTTTCCAGTCGGGATCAACCGGCTTCATAGTTAAGGTCTTGAAGGACGTCCATGAAAAATTTAGGCAAAAAAGAGGTCGAAAATCAGGATCACCAAAAGATCCATGGACTATAGCACACGAAAATCAGCAAAACAGGGGTTTACCCACTCCAGGATTCATTTGACCTTGAAAATGTGCTAGTTTTCCCTCCGAACCAATAAGCTCCAAAGCTAAGGTCTTGACGGACGACCATGAATTTTTTTGCCATAAATGACGTCGAAAATCCGTATGACTAAAAGATCCATAGACTATAGCACACGAAAAAGAGCAAAGCGGGGGGATAACCCACTCCGGGGATAGTTTGAACTTGAAAATTGGCCGGTTTTCCCGTTGGGACCAACCAGCTCCATAGTTAAGGTCTTAATGGATAGCCATGAAATTTCTTTGAAAAAATGACGTTGGAATTCTTTATCACCAAAAGATCCATTTACTATTGCACACAAAAATCGGCAAAATCGGGGGTTTACCCGTTACGGGGATCATTTAACATTGAAAATGGCTGGTTTGCCCATCGGGATCAGCCGGCTCTATAGCTAAGTTCTCTACTTCTGTCCACGTATTTTTTTGGCAAATATGACATCACAAATCCAAACCACCAAAAGATCCATGGACTATATCAAACGAAAATCGGAAAAATATGGGTTACCCGCTCCGAGGTAAATTTGACTTTAAAATGGGTCAGTTTGCCCATCTTAATCAACCGGATCCATATATAAGGTCTTGAGAGACGTCCATGAAAAATTTCAGCAAAAATGACGTCGAAAATTCGGATAACCAAAATATCCGTGAACCATAGCACACAAAAATTGGCAAAACTTGGGGTTTACCCACTCTGGGGCACCTTTGACCTTGACATTAGGCCGGTTTTCTTGTCGAGACCAACTGGTTCCATGGCTAATGTTTTGACGGATGTCCATAAAATTTTTTGGCAAATATGACATCGAAATTCCATATCACCAAAAGATCCAAGGACTAGGCACATGAAAAGGGGGAAAATGGGGGTTTACCCACCTGGGTATCGTTTGACCTTAAAAATTGGCTTGTTTGCCAGTCGGGATGAACAGTCTCCATAGCTAAAATCTTAACGGA
>JAJOOH010006144.1:0-20341 GCA_029582605.1 Solanum gracilifrons
AATTTTTTTTTAATTTTATATTAACAATATAATTTAAACTTGTTATTACATATAGGATAATGTAACCTATTTTGATGGTTAAACGTATGCTACGAGTTTGAATCATACCGTATATTATATTGACACTCAATTTTGATCCGAATTAATTTTCATGGTTCTTAAATTTCAAACGATTTAAAATAATTAGCTTTTATAAAGTGAAAACTATTTTCCAAAATACTCTTTAGTGACTATTTGAAAATCATCTCAAAAGATTTTACATTTTAAGTTAATTATTATATTAATTTAGTTTGGTTTAACTTATAGTTATAATTCCGAGTTAATTAGTTTGTAGTGAAGTTAATTATTTTATTTCATTAAAATTAAAAAGTATTTCAACTAATTAATATTAATTCATATCATTTTAATTTTGGCCGAATTAATCAATTAAATTTAATTTGGTTAACTTTTAACTTAAATTGGCTAAAAATACATTTCACTTGACTATTTCTTATTACAATATTTATTTTTTAATTGGTGGAGCTAAAAGCTCCTTTATTTCAATAAAACCAACTATTTACAAACATAGACCTTAAACAATAGGCCCAAAGGAAAGCTGAAAACAAACACAAAAAATAAAAATAAAATAGTAACAGCCCAATTTCAATTTTAATCATCATTTCACCCAATTTTGGGTTATCCAAGACCCAATTTCCCTTTTCATTTACAGCCCACGAGTCACCCGGCCCAATTCACAATTTTTTTTTTAAAAAGGACAAATTTCAAAAATCTCTTATTTACCTATGTATCCCGTGCACAACACTATGTATCCCGCATGCATCCCGTGCACAACGCTATGTATTCCGCTATGTGGAATGTATCAAACCTAATGTATCCCGTGCACAACGCTATGTATCCCGCTATGTGGAATGTATCAAACCTAATGTATCCCGTGCACAACGCTATGTATCCCGCAAATTTTTAAGGGATTTTTGGTAAATAGAAAACTAGAAGGGATATGATGTTATTTAGTACTTATAATATGTGGTTCCTATAATTTTTTTTAAAAAAATCAACCAGCCCATTTTCAAATTTCCAGTATTACCCAGCAGCAGCTGTCAACGTTTCCAAACGGCTACCCACGTTGCCGCCTTCTTTTTCCCCCAAAATGTCGCCTTCTTCTTCCCCAAAATGTCAAGGTTAGTAATGGAGCTTCACATGCTCCGCCACATCTCTTTTTCAGTTTTCCTTGAAAATTTACAGCAGCTTTAGTTTTCTTGATTCAGCTCTCTTCGAATTTAAACTCGTATACCATTATAATTTGAATAGTCTTCTTTTGATCATTGAACAATCGTATCAAAAAGTTTGAATTCACATATTATTCATCATTCTGTCTTGTTCATTTTTACAAATTATTGGTAATAACATTAATAATATAGTTAAGAATATATGCTATATTAATCTTCAAAAGAAATATTTAATAAATAATTTAGATGTAATGAAGGGCATAAATCGTTCAACATGCCTGGTGTCTGTTTATGGGTCTCACTGAACGATTGAATTTTATATTTTTATTTTTCACGGGATATTCGATATCACTTTCAAACATAAATAAATAAAATGAAATAACATTGTAGATATCAAAATTATGTGATATTCTATGAGACAAGTTCAATTTCAGCTAGGGTTCTTGAATGCTACTCCATCTTAAGTCCTACCTCATTAGTCATTCCTATATAGAGGGTAATATAACAATCTCGAATATTCCACAAATTCTTGAAATATTCATAAAGAGACCAAGATATGATCACCGGACTTTTTTTGACAATAAAAAGGTCCAACTCATCTACATTCAAGATATACGCTATTAATAATCCTCGTATTATGAAGAAAATTTCAGTCATCGTCGTGATCAAGAAAACTCCAGCCTATTCCCTAACAACTACGGAATGCGAACATCATAATTAATTTAGTTTGATACTTTGATTTAGATTTTATTTTATTTCACTCATCTGCATCGGAAAAAAATATTTTAAAAATATGAAATTTGAAAAAAATCGAATTGAACTAATATTTAATGCACATTTTTTTATAATAAAAAATTGAAGAATTGAATTGAAGTTTGATAAAACTGTAACAATTAATCGAACGCTCACCCTAATTACTTTATGTCAGTATTCAAATAATAAATAATAAATAATTTCAACTTAATCTTAAGCATTATGTACCATCAAAGTTTTGACTAGAAATATAGTGAATCAAATTAGAGAGTATCCGCTTCCCTCTCCATTATTAAATTAAATAACTATTTGTTCTCTATTTTGTTTTATTTTATGTGATGCACTTTACATAGTCACAAAAATTAAGAATAGAAAACTACAAAATTGAAACTTAATTTAAAACAATCATAAATATTTATGCAATTATAAACCATCTCATTAAGAATATAAAAAATAATAATTGTGTTACCAACCATTGATCTACATACTAAGATAAGCTATATATCTAATGAGTTTACAATACATTAAACATGATTATTTTGCTACATTGGTAGTGTATATAATTAAGTTATACTTATTATTAGGGGTGTTCATGGTTCGGTTTGGATCAATTATTGGTTAAAACTAAATCCAAATCACAATTAATCGGTTTTTAAATTTCTAAAACCAAACCAAACCAAATCAAAAAAATAACCGTCGGTTTGGTTATTGTTGGTTTGGTTCGGTTTTTGGTTATTTCGGTTTGAAAGTATATAGTTTTTTGAGGGCATATGCATCTCGATAGACACAAATTCATAGTACATAAACAATCAGAAAAACTATTGTAAATTTTATTAAGCAATACTAGTCATAGAACAATTGAAACAGGACTAAAAAAAACTCATTACCCTGTTAGAAGACTTATATCTAAAAAGAGAAAGCAATGTATATATGTAGTGGAAAATCAATATTAGTAGAGTTGTCTTGGATAAATATATAACATATTGAATCTTGCATGTTGTGACAACTGAGAATTTTTCCTAATAAACCAAAAAAAATAAAATCAGTGCTCCAAATGTAAAAATCACTTAAATAATAAATTTTTGGTTGAGTTAGAATTAGGATTTTAATACTTGGGCTTAAATTTAAGTGTTGGGCTTAAAAAAATAATAAAGTGAAAGACTTAAGTTAATTAAAATTTAATAAAAATATTTATATTTTATTTATGAATAATATATAAATAATTATAAAATTTATATATATAATTTAACGGTTCGGTTTGGTTATTTTTGCAGATATTCTTTTGTAAAACCAAAACCAAACCAAATAGTATCGGTTTTCAAAATTCAAAAACCAAACCTAACCAAATCCAACCAAATATCAGTTTTTTTAATCGATTTGATTCGGATTGCGGTTCGATTTGATTATTTAACCATAACCATGAACAACCCTACTTATTATGTTGACTGTCTAAAAAGATGTTAAATTGCTAGTGTATATAATTAAACACAAAAAATAATATCTTAGTTTTTGTTATTATGAATAGTATCAGTTAATGGCGCACAATTCAAGATTATGTATAAAATCAACACTCTTCTATCATTTCTCATTTAAATAACAGATTTTTATTTATGATAAGATTCAAACTCATGGCATACGTTTAACCATCAAAATTAAATAGGTTACATTATCCTATATGTAATGACAAGTTTAAATTATATTGATAGTATAAAATTATAAAAAAAAATATTGGTAATGTGTATAAGTTAAATTATGAGTGAAAATTGACAAAATAAGTACGTTCACCATCCATCTCAAAATAAGTGCTATCTTAGTAAAAAATCACGTTAATAAAAAAATCAATAAATACAATGTGCAGTTTAGTAAGCTATTCTTTCATATTTAATAAATATCCCTTGAAAATTAAATACTATTAGGAACATGAAGTGTAAAAGGATATAATTGGAGAAACATATTAATTTTTATCTCGAATTCGTAATGAAACACTTATTCTAGAATAAAAGAAAATAATAAGTTTTTCTACTAACAAACATATCCTATTTCTCCATATAGAAACGCTACCAACAATTGATCTACTAAGTTAAGCTATATATCTGATGAGGTAATAACAAATTAAGTATGATTATTTTACTTTAACCACATAATTTTCATATGAATCCCCTCCAATGGGATTGAAACACCATGACCACATGAGATCGAGGAAGAAAGATAGAACCATGACAGAAAGATCAATTACAAGAATTATAAACTCGTAACTATGAATATCATCAGGAGTACTTTCGTAATCATTATTCACCATCTCATCTTTATACTTAAAAATATAAGAATACGTAACAATATTACTATTAATATTATTAGGTTTTAGAATAGCAACTTTTGATGGTGAAGAGAGTAGTAATTTTCTAGAGAGGGTGGTGGAAGGAAAAGTTACTAGTAATATTATTACTAACAAAACAAGAGGGAAATTGTTATTTTGCCATTAATTATTTTGTTTTCGTTTGCACAATTGTTAATGTATTAATGAAACAATTTACTATTCCACATGTATATATATAATAATAGCTAGAGGCTTTACGAGGATTTTTTTTTTACATTTTATTGTAACTTTTTATATTTTCCATGTTTTCTATAACGAAAAACATATATATATGGAGTTTTTTATATGTTTGCACGTTTTCTATAACCAAAAACCAAATATGGAAACTTTAGTTTTACCCCAAAAAAAAAAAAAAAAAGTGTATTCCGTTATTGGATTATTATGATGGGCTGATGGCAATGAATTAACAAAAAAAAAAAATTCTTATGAAATAGGATTTCTTTTTTTAATCATATTATTATAAAACTCCTTAATTATTAATACTTCTAATATTTTTTATTATTTATTTCCTCTTACCACTATTTTAGAATTCCTAGAGTAGTTCTTTTGTTTTGCCAAAAAATATGAATAATCCAACGTTTTTAATTGATTTACGGCAGTTTTTGGTTTCCTTTCTGTAAAAAATGTTCTAAAAAATATAATTTCACTGTAAAGTAAAATTTTCAACAAATTTAAACTCGTATATCATTATAATTTGAATCATCTTATTTGATCATTGAACAATCTTATCAAAAAGTTTGAATTCACATATTATTCATCATTGTGTCTTTCTTCTTTTTCACAAATTATTGGTAACAATAAGTAGTTAAGAATAGTCCAAAAAGACAAAAACTTTTTGGTGCTCAAGATTTCAAAATTTCAAAAAGATTAAAAAAAGGACAAATTTCAACGTACACAAAAGGGGAAGCCAACGCCACAAGTCTGTCTTACCAAACCAAAATTCATGGTCCACAGACCACAAACTTTCCTTCCAACGGCTTTTTTTCGGAATTTCATAATTCTCTTTCTGAATATCTTGAGTTTTTTAGTTGGATGTTGAAATAGAATGCGAAAATAATATTTCAAAAATATAAGCCTCGCTTTCGTAAATTACAATACCATTTTTAATGTAGTTTGTAAAATAAAATCTGAAAAAGAAAATAAATTTACGCAAATCTACCTCTATCTTAGAATTGAAAAAGTTTTTTTTGACAACCTCACATAAACCCCAACCATGTTACCCAAAAATATTTAAATATAATACTCCATCCGTATCAATTAAAATAGAATACTCTTTATTTTATAATTGATTAAAAAAATGATACTCTTCTTTATATTTAATAGTGCTAAATATTTAACTAAATATTTTTCAGTTTATCCTTAATAAGTAAGCTTTATAGTCACAATTATTATAATTTATTTTAGATTATAAATTCTTAAAGAATCATTTTAAATTTCGTATTTAATCAAATACTATCAATTTTTCAAGACTTACGTGTGAATTATACTCCCTCTGTTCCTAATTGCTTGTCCACTTTTGAATTGACACACCTATTAAGAAAACAATAATTGACATAGTGAGTTTACCATTTTACCCCTATTAATTATGAAGTGGATGAATTAAAAATTTAAGATTTTCAATTTTTTTTACCTTTTTCAAAGTAATTAATTGAGGATATAATAGATAAATTTTTTGTCTTTTCTTGATTTGTCAAAATGAACAAGTAATTAGGGACAACTAAAAAATGAAATATGGACAAGTAATTAGGGACATATGGAGTATTAGATTTGTTGTTATTATTGATCGAATACCACTCCATAAATTAAGAAAAAAAGAAGTAATATTTAGCCATTACTGTCATTACTCTCAATACTCCTCTGTTCATTTTATTTACCGTTAAAAAATAAGTGTTTTTCTTTAATTTATCTATTTTAGCAAATTAAAAGAGATTTATTACTTTTATTTCATATCTTTATTATTAAAATTTTACATAAATATTTAATAGTCAAACTTAGATTTTCAAAATATAATTAATAAACTTAATTAAGTAGAATGAAACTCCTAAGTCCTAACAAATAATATTAACTTAAAGAGGAGTATCAATCAATACGAGCCAAGCAAAACGACACAAAAAAACTAAGATTAATACACTTCTCAAATATGAATCTCAAAATAAACAAATAATCATTTTATATTTTAATAAACTATTTTCATAGAAATGCCACAATTTATTTAAGACCGGAAGTTTAACTGAAACAAAGGAAGTTAAATTAATAATTATTACTCTTAAATTTTAATTTGTTTGTTCTACTTTTCTTTAATATATTTTTAAAAAGTGTTTTTTTTCTTTTCAATAATTATTTAATTTCAACTTTTCATGTTTGACAACAAACTTATGAAAAACATATCTCTACATTTAATTATTTTAATGAAGATCACAAATTTTAATTTTATTTTAAAAAGAAAATACATATTAAATCAAAACAGGACAAACAATTTAATAACTAGAATTAACTAAAGTAGACAAAACCTGAAGAGTTTTCAGTTTATCTTATTCGGAATAGTTAATAAACCGTAACGCATTTTTTCAGTGAAAACGACAGCGTTTAATCAGATTCTTGTAACAAAACGGTATCGTTTTTTCGTTCTTCTTACATTTCTGAACCCCACTTCACAACGGCCAAAGCCAGCCTCAATCACAGAGCAAAATGATCTGTTCACATTTCAAAAAATCAGAACTTTTTTCAGACCAAATGTTAAATGTTTTCTACATTTGGATATAAAAAGTGTAAAAAATTGTGAAAAAATTTGAGTTCATTTGAGTTGATGAGCTATTAGGGTTCTTGGGTTTTGTTTTTCTTGGTTTTTGATCTGTTTGTCTTTCAGTTTTGTTGAAAAGAATTGTCCTTTATGCTATAAAGAAAGAACCCCAGAAAGAAAGTTTTGATTTTTATTTGTTTTGTTTTGATTTGGGGTTGAAATGAAACGAGCTAAGTTCGACTCTGTAATGTCAGTGAGTCGACTCAGATCGATTCAAGTTTTGATGGGTTTGTTGTTTGTGTATTTTTTCTTGGTTACTTTGGAAATACCTTTGATTTCTAAACTTGGGTTTGGTTTAGAATCGTATGAACTTATTTCTACACCGTTTGATAATAATTCCAAGTTTAGCAGGCTTAATAGTGTTGGTGAGTTGAGTGGTTCGAGTCAAGATTCAGTTTTTCCTTCAAGGGTTATGTCAAGGAGAGCTAAAATGGAGTTTTCATTACCTCATAGGAAGATGGTAGAGTTTAAGAGAATTTCAGGTTTGGTTTTTGATGAGAAGGTGTTTGACAGTTTTGATAAAGAAGAGTTTTCTGAGCTGCATAAGGTTGTTAGGGATGCTTTTGTAGCTGGGAAGAAACTGTTTCAGGATATCGAATCGGGGAAAGTTCAGGGGGAGGTTGTGAGTGGGACTCAGAATCGGACTGAGTCGTGTCCTGACTCGGTGTCTTTGTGGGGTAGTGAGTTTGTGGCTGGTGGGAAGATTATGTTGATACCTTGTGGAATGACTTTAGGGTCTCATATAACAGTGGTGGGGACGCCTCGGTGGGCCCATGAAGAGAAGGATCCTAAAATTACATTGGTGAAGGATGATGATGAGATTGTGATGGTTTCACAGTTTATGATGGAGTTGCAAGGATTGAAGACAGTTGATGGTGAGGACCCTCCAAGAATACTGCATTTCAATCCGAGGTTGAAAGGGGATTGGAGTGGAAGGCCAGTGATCGAGCAGAATACGTGTTATAGGATGCAGTGGGGGTCTGCGATGAGGTGTGACGGTTGGAAATCCAAGCCTAGTGAGGACACTGGTGAGGAATTAATGTTGTTAATGCAATGCTTTTCCTTTTTGTATTCGTTAATTGTTTGGTCGTAATCGTTGTTGCACCTGTATTATGTATTGGTACGGGTAAGTTTCATATTAAGAGAAACTCTAGTTTTTTGCGAAATGCTAATTAGCCTTAAAGAGAAATTAATTTACTAGTTTTGGAATGAAATGAGTTATAGTGAACCACGAATTTTCCTTAAAAAAGAAATTATTAAACCAATATTGTAATGAAACGAGTCTTATTAGAATATAATGGTGTTGATATAGCTGACCCCACGTAGTTTGAGATTAAGTTGTAGTCAATCCGTATGCTGAGTGGTTGTTATTTACATGGCTGCTTCATGCTTGCACTTCTTCTTTAGGAAATGTTGGAATTATTAAGATTCTCATGTAGTTGTGTTGCTATTTTTGGTTGTTAAATGTCCAATTTTACAACTATATATATGGGAGGGAAGACTTTGAACTTCTCTGTGGCTGTCTGAGCTGAATTCTTACTAACGAGAAATTTTGCTAGATATTGTTATAGATGATTGAATCAGCTGTGTCTGATCAGTATAAAACTTGATCAAGCTGAATTCGGAGCTTTTTAAAAAAAATAATTGTGGTGTCTGTTCCAGCTTGCACACACCTCGACTAATTGAACGTTAATGATTGATTTCTCATGTATAGTATACTGTGTTGTTGCATGGTAATAGTTAAGATTCTCACTTAGTATTGTCCGTGTTTGTGATTTGCTGTGGAATGAATGAAGTGGACGGACAGGTGAAATGTGAGAAGTGGATACGTGATGATGATGATCACTCTGAAGAATCAAAGGCCACATGGTGGTTGAAGAGACTGATTGGTGGGAGGACAAAGAAGGTTTCAATTGACTGGCCATACCCTTTTGTAGAGAAGAAGTTGTTTGTGCTTACTGTCAGTGCTGGCTTAGAAGGTTATCACATCAATGTAGATGGGAGGCATATTACTTCCTTTCCTTATCGCACTGTGAGTATTGTCTAAAATTACTTTATCTTAATGCCTTTTTGTGATGCATATCGGTTTAAACATTTTCTTATGGTTGATAGGGTTTTACTCTTGAGGATGCGACGGGTCTGTTTGTTAATGGGGATATTGACGTGCATTCTGTATTTGCTGCTTCATTACCTTCAACACATCCAAGTTTTGCTCCACAGAGGCATTTAGAAATGTTACCCAAGTGGCAAGCTCCGCCACTTCCAGATGAACCTGTAGAGCTTTTTATTGGCATCCTTTCTGCAGGGAATCATTTTTCTGAGAGAATGGCTGTGAGAAAATCTTGGATGCAGCATCCATCACTTAAGTCTTCAAATGTAGTAGCCCGTTTTTTTGTGGCAATGGTAAGACTTGGCTTAGATACAAGTGTCCATTGATGAAAGCAATATCTCATATTTGGAGCCTTGCATGTGCTTATAGTTGAATTGAAATGTTGCAGCATGGAAGAAAAGAGATAAATGTGGAGCTCATGAAAGAAGCAGATTTTTTTGGCGATATAGTTATAGTCCCATACATGGACAATTACGATCTTGTTGTATTGAAGACAGTAGCAATCTGTGAATATGGGGTAAGTGCAAGGATAAAATAGGATTATGCTCATTATCACATCAGATTTTCTCATCCTTTTAACATTTATGTACTCGTGGTATATTCCAGGTCCGTACAGTCGCGGCAAAGTATGTAATGAAGTGTGATGATGACACATTTGTAAGGATTGATGCTGTGATGAAGGAAGTTAAGAAAGTCCCTAGAGGTAGAAGCCTGTATGTTGGTAACATCAATTACTACCATAAGCCCCTTCGACATGGTAAATGGGCAGTCACCTATGAGGTAGACTCTCTCACTTTGTTAGTATTACAATTCAAATTTCTGTAGTCTACGGACTTCCAGGAGGGGGTTGAGGCATTGTAATTGATAGTCTATATTTGCAGTTTCTTCTGATTTCACATGGTAAATCATAACCCTTATATATCCTTGAGAGTGAATGCCGAAGGACTACCATTGAAACTAGCCCTTGTCTTGCATGCTAACAGTAGATGGTAGAAGTTACCAAAGCAGCCCACTAAGTGAGCAGCAACAAACCAAAAGGCACCAAGCTCCAACATAGTAATGATGCAAATCTCAATTTGTAGAAAAGTCTCTTCTTTTTTACTGGAATGGCAGTGAAGAGTTCATCCGTGTAGAGTCAGCTAATAGAAGGTTTAAGCCAAAAGATTGGCCCTTGACACCTTAATTTGAAATGGGACTGCCATGGAAAAGTATGCTTGGTCTTTTGTATCCCTGGTTTGATCCGGCCTTATACTGGCGTTGTACTAAGTTCAATACCAAGCCCATTGCAACCATCACTTTCTTCTCCCTTTCTTGTATTTTGATAGATTCTGGTTATGAGAGGATTTATCAAGAACCTTAGTTGCTTCATATGTAATGAATTGCTTTATGTCCTGAACATACATTCACTAGTTACTGACATTCAGTTTTCCCCATGGGGGTTGACAGGAATGGCCTGAAGAAGATTATCCACCCTACGCCAACGGGCCTGGTTACATCATCTCATTTGACATTGCAGAGTACGTAGTTTCCGAGTTTGAGAAACATAAGCTGAGGGTAAGTTACCTTGATCTGCTTTGTGAAATATTCCTAACCTGAACAGAAAAATAATTCTATCTAACATATATTTGACCCGCTGCAGTTGTTTAAGATGGAGGACGTGAGCATGGGAATGTGGGTAGAACAGTTCAACAGCTCAAGGACCGTAGAGTACGTGCATAGCTTGAGGTTTTGTCAGTTTGGGTGCATTGATGATTATTACACTGCACATTATCAATCTCCAAGGCAAATGATCTGCCTGTGGAGAAAGTTGCAGAACCAAGGGAAACCTCAGTGCTGTAACGTGAGATGACAAGGCATACCCTGTTAGCTAGTGTTAGGCAACTCTGAAAAGGAAACGAGACAAGATAGATGACAAGGCGCATACCCTGTTAGCTAGTGTTAAGCAATGCTGAAAAGGAAGCAAGACAAGATAAGTTCCCGGGAAGAGCTTGTACATATAGCTCGAGTAAATTAGCCTATCGTGCTATTATTATATTTACTTCATTCATTCATTAGTTGCTTCTTTTGTTGTGGCGTCAGTCTTGTACCCCAGGCTAGTTGGCACATCAGTCTTGTGAAACTGTATGAAAACAATGATAGCTTAAGCTCTTACAATATAAAATTCAAGGGTGAATGGCTCATTTTCAATCTCATTTTGCAATTTACATTCTTCTATGTGCCTGTCAACTCTGACTATTTTGGGCTGTCCCAGATCTGAAAAACATTTCTCCTAGTTGGTGATACCTTAATTTTTTTGTGTTCCCTTAAGGAGGGAAGTCTTTAAGGTTAATGTCAGCAACTTTGAGAGTTCTGATCTTGCTAACATTAACAGACTTAGAGGTGGTGTATCCATATGTAGTTCTACAGAAACAGCCTCCAATATTATAGTTCTTTTTATCTATGTTGCATTGCTGATGGTTACATATGAGAGTGAAGGCGAAAAAATGGTATATAAAGGCTGATCAAAAGTGCTAGAATTTCTGACCAGAAAATAGAACAGTAAAACAGTTGCCTTGTTATCAAGAAACCTAAATATTGCAATCCTGGTATAATAGAGGTGCAACTGAAGCTTACCACCAGCTAAGAGACACTGTGAATTATCCTATTGTACAAGCAAAGCATATATAAAGAGAAGACAAAGAAGTTGAGAAAGAGCTGCATAATCAAGGTATTTTTAAGCTTGCAGAAAGACAAAGTTTGGAGCTTACTTCTGGGGAGGGGAAATAAGAAATACCAATGTGTTCACAAAGTATATGGGTCTCTTGTCTTGAAACTTGTACATCATTATTATTTGTGCTTCATAATTGTGCCTCTAAATTAGTCCACTACTCACAAATACTAGTGTTTTTATCTCTTGATACATACTATAGTACTTGAATCTATTTGAAATGGAAAATGAGTGGGTGATCAAGGTAAACGATGAGCTGATGCACGTGGAGGATCTTACAACTGTCGAGGCAGAGCACTGGAAGAAGCGGTCCATATATAGAGTACCTGTTGGTGTCACAGATGTGAGCAAGAAAGCTTACAAACCTCAGGTAGTTTCTTTTGGTCCTTATCATCATGGTGCAGATCATCTCAAGATGATGGAAGTTCATAAGCACCGAGCTCTTCTTCATTTCCTCAAAAGATCTGGAAAATCATTAACATGTTATATTGACTCCTTACAACAAGTGGCTCAAGATTTGAAAGATGCATATGATTTGCTGGATCTTGTATGGCAAAATGATACCAATGCCTTCTTACGGTTGATGATTCTTGATGGCTGTTTCATGCTGGAGATCTTGAGAACAGCTGCTGCTGATAGTCTACTTATAGATCAATCTCAGCATCCTCAACAGTATGACTATGCTCCTAATGATCCGATTTTCAGCAATCATGGAAAGCTCCATCTCATGCCTTATCTCAAACGCGATATGCTGATGCTTGAAAATCAGTTGCCTATGCTCCTTTTGGAAAGATTACTTGCCATTGAAAATCAAGAGGAAAAGGTGTTTATCTCCCTCTCTTAAACATGTGCTCACGTCTCCTTTAAAGTTTAAGCTATTTTACGTGACACTTTTTTATTTAGTTAACCACTTCAACATTGATTAGTGACCTTTTCTAATCTAATTCCCCTTACAGAGTGAAGGGTTACTCCTTGATTGCATTCAGCAGAACGATGAGCAATGTATTAATAAGCTCATACTGGACTTCTGCAATCCTCACAGCCGCGCTAAAGGACTTGGGAAATGTTTCCATGTATTGGATGTCTACAGAAAGAGCATACTTTGGGAAGATCCTGCGTTGGCCAAGACTCGTCCAAGGAAAGCACCCAAAGTTAGTAACCAGAGTAGTGGCGATGAGATAATACGTTCTGCTATGGAGCTCCATGAAGCAGGCATTGTGTTCAAGATGAGTAAAACTAGAAGCCTCAAGGACATCTCCTTCCATGGTGGTATCCTTAAGCTTCCTCTGATCGTGGTGGATGATGCAACAGAGTCAATGTTCTTGAACTTAATAGCTTTCGAGAGATTGCAAGTAGGTGCAGGAAATGAAGTAACCTCATACATCTTCTTCATGGATAATATTATTGACAATGCCAAAGATGTTAGCTTGCTACACTCTCGTGGCATCATCCAGAATGCAATTGGCAGCGATCAAGCTGTGGCTAAGCTATTCAATTCACTATCGAAGGACATTACGTTGGATCCAGATAGCAGCCTTGATCTAGTACACAAACTGGTAAGTGACTATTGCAAGCTGCAGTGGAATGAATGGAGAGCCAATCTCATTCACACCTACTTCAGAAGTCCCTGGGCCATTTTGTCTGTCATTGCTGCTATCTTTCTTTTCGCCCTCACCATTGTTCAGACAATATACAGCATCTATCCTTACTATTATCCACGTTCCTAACGACAATCTCCTCACATTAAAGTACAAAGACTTCACCTTTCTCTATTGGAGAAAGACGACGAGTGTTACCAAATTTTGGAGTGAGAAGGAACTTATTCTGATCTGGTGCATCTTATTTTTAATTCAATATGTCCATATGTTAGTTATCACAAAAGTTATGTGGTCTTTATATGATGAATGCAGTACCTGATATCCTTCTTGCTCAAAGTCTATATGTGATTTCTGTTAGAAATGAACAACGTACTGTGTAATTCCGCAAGTGGGGTCTGGGGGGGTGATGCGTATGCAAACCTTACCCCTACCTTGTGAAGGCAGAATGGTTGTTTCTGAAAGACCTTTGGCTCAAGTAAAGCATATCAAGGCATATTTCAGTAAGAAATGCCTTTGCATGTGAACAATACTTACAAAATCTATTGACAATGTCTATACTTATTCGTTTTTGGACATTATCAAGATTCTGTTTATGCCTTACTTGTGAATACATCTACAAGTGTTTACATCATGTAGGGATAATAGGTCATCCATTTTTCAAGTAATTAAACTCTCTCTAAAAGAATTTTCATAAATGTTTGCGAGTTAGTGTTTACCCTATTCGCACTCGAAGGATAACAGTCAGGGGTTCATCAAAAAAAGAATTTTCATAAATTCATTTCTAGTAACTTAATAAGAGTTGCGGTGTGGATTCTCATACATATATGAAATCGATTAAAGATGGACCAGCTATTTATGAATGTAAACATCACTAAGATCGGGCAATCGAGCATAGGTCAGAAAGTGAATTACTAGTCTAACCAATATGTGTATCGAGCGAGCTCCCCTTGCATGCAATTATGTGATGACAAACCTTTCATTCTAGTTTAGTGCTCTTCGAACCATGCCAGAAGGTAAGACATTCGAATTTAGTTCTCTTCGAACCGTGTGGAAAGAAAACTTATCTGATTTTATTTATTTTGGAATTTTTCTGAAAGAAATAATAAATCTTATATAATATTATTAAGGATTTCATCAAGAAGAAACTACACGAATAAAGGGTCGAATTAAAACAAATATAAGTTCATGTTGCTAACATCAACACAGAATCTAGAAATTTAGTATTAAAGAAACATGATCCAAGAATACATATAACTTTTTATCACAATGAAGATATAAAGAATCTAGCTAGTCCAGATTGGAATCCTTTAAAGTACTTTATTATCACCTTATGATCAACTATATGTTGCTATGCTGACATTTTATTTTTTTTTAAAAAATAAAAATTAAAGAGGGGTGATAAGATGCTAGCATAAAAATATGCTAGTGTTTTCTTACTAGAAAAGGATCAAAAGGAAAAAAGAAGAAGTAAAGCAATTCAATTTCTTAGAAAAGGTAACAGAAACAGAAATTGACTAATAAACAAGTGGATCAATATATATTCTTGAACTTGTGATGGTTAATTTGGTGCATACTAAAAAAAACAACTCTTTGTTAGTTCTTTTTTGGTTTCCACCCGGTGTCCGAAGCCCATTTTGGAGCTCCGACTAAATTCGGATCGCGCTCTGCAGGGCCCATTCGGGGGTGGCGCTCCCAACAAGATTTTCTCCATACCTAGGGCTCGAATCCAAAACCTCTGGGTAAGAGTGAAGCACTCCCATCAGTGCACAACAACCCATGTTGGTAACTCTTTGTTAGTTATTAGGTATGGATGATGAGATTTCATTGATAACGGGATCAATTCAAGTAGATTCATGGTAGACACATTGCTCTCATCCTATCGTAATAATGAAAGAGAACTCCACGTACCAAAAAAGAAACTTACTTTATTCCTAAAATGGAATATAGAAAGCAGTACAATACGAGGCTCAAGAGATCTTGAGCATAATATATGCTACTATCAAAAAGACTCTAGCCATATCTTAATCCATAGTTGAAGAATGACGCGATCAAGAAAGTTCTCCCTTGAATAAAATATCCAAAGATTTCTCTTTCATTTTCATTACAAACAAATAAAGAATTGTACATTTTTTACCCAATGGAGTCTCTAAGTGAAGCAACATTAGTCATTAGGTCCAAATTAATTACTCTAATTAGAGAATGATTATCTCCACATTCAAAGCTTTTATTAAAAAAAATTATACATTAAATTAAAGGCAAAAAGCATAGTGAACTTTCATAAATTTTGGGATTCGAATAATTTAAGAATAAAATTTTGGAGGTCCAAAAGCTTTGCCTACTATTGTCATGGAATTTTTTTTGGAGAAAAAAGAAAGAATATTGGTGAACAAAATGATTCTTTTAAAGTGGAGGGTGCTCAAAAGAAGGAACATATTCCTTTTATCACTTCTTGTGTATCTTATTTTTATAAAATATATAATATATCCAATTTGATTCTTCTAAGTTCTTAAAATAGCCCTATATTTCTAACTAGTGTAACATATTATGACCTATTTCATGCCAGGAGTATATTAATATATTATCACTTAATATATGTGGTCTTTAATAAATGAATGTGGTTCTTTTTTTTTCTTTTCTTTTTTCTTTTTTATTTTTTAGTTGTGTTTCTTTTGAGAGGAGTTTTGGAGTGAGCTAGAAGTTTACCTTTATAGCTATGTTAAAGTAGTAACTATTAAGCGAGTGATTCATATCTGTCAAAATGAATTGAATCAATAAATGAATTATTGCATATTTTTGATGGAAAGTTGGGATTTGGGCAAAGATGATCTGGATCAAGATGAGCTAAATAATGAATTATAGCACAATTCGACAACTCTTATTATATTCTTTTTCCTAATAATTTGTTTAATTAACAAATTAAACTTTTTTTCTTCTTTATTACAACGATAAATAACATATCGAATTAAAAAATATCTAAATATTTTGATTAGCTTCCTCATGGGAAATTTAGTTAGTGTACTTTGCTTAAATCAATCCAACGTTTATATGCGTTGAATTTGGGCAGGTTAATTAAACAAGTCATATTTTATTAGTTAATTTTGTCACCGCCAATTATTATACATGGCATCATAAAGATAGGTTTAGGCCCTGGGAATACTTCTAGAAGTGCTTTAAAATTGTTTCAATTCTACAAGTGATTTTGCGACTCAATCTTATAACCTATTTACCTAACCTTTTAAAGTTTGCTTATTTTGAAAAGTATATTTAGATATCTCAAAAATTGTCACTTTGTGAATAACTTCCTATACTAGTCCAAATATATAATTCATGACTCGAAGATTATAGGTTTGAATCATGTCCTGCCTAATCATTCATCGGGATAGAAGGCCGGTCCAAACTTTGGTATTCCAAAAACAACTAAGTTGATGCCAAAAGTATCCTTTTGTTCATTGCTCAATGTTCAACTTTTCATTAGAATGAGTATAATCTTGCTCTTTGAGTTAAGGAAACAAATACAACAATTATTCAAACAAAGCTAAAGAAATTGAATTGATCATTTTAGCATATAATGTAATACAACATTTACAAAAATGATCAAAAAAAAGAAAATCCACCCTTTTGCATTAACCTCCCTGTTTTCTTAACCATTATTTCACATTTCACAACAAACCAAGAAGATCAAGGATTCTCCATGAATCAATTAAACATTAAGCAACAACATTATAACATCCTACATTAACACGAAGACGATGAACCATCCCAACGCGTTAATCAACAAAACTCCTGCAAGACAAAAACACTATTTCTTGTAAGACGATAGAACTAAAATATCATATAAGCACAAGAATTAGTTGTACATACCAATGTGCCATGGAACATTTTTGAAACTGTTACTCCAAGATGATCCAAGGAAACAATCGTTCGTCGTGTTGAATCCACTAGGACAATTACATACAAATGAACTATAAGGTCCTCCATATCCACAAACACCATTGCTTTTCTCACAATTAGCACACATATCAGGGTAATCATTATTGAAATTGAACTTGTATTTCAAGGCGATCCCATATTTCCAGGCCTGAGGATTCAATTCTTCGCCACTAAAACCATATAAAGCAGAGTATGATGAACATTGTAGCTTCGTTAAATCCATCTCAAACGCAGGACCAAGATCAACAGGTGTGTAAACACAACAAGTTGAAATTGGTAAATTAAGTCTACTAATAGCTTGACAAGAATACAAAAGACTACAAACAGGTGCACCCTGAGAGTCACACATAGGGAAAGTTGAATTAGTCCCTTCATTATTTGACTTGTAGATTGGTGAAGAATCAGTTGCACAATCAAGCAATGCAAAAACTGTTTCATCATGAAAGGTAAAAGGCGCGTTCGAGTCTAGACTAAAGCCTTTACTTGGTTGTGTACAAGCACATGTTGACATAGAAGGGTCACTAATGTACATGATTTGGTAATTGTAGTCTATGGATGTAACCGGATAGCACCCGGTGTGTGTCTTGAAAGAGAGTTGTTGGTTGTTGCACATAACATAAGGTTGAAATCGCGGATCGCCACAGCCAGGACCAGTGCCAAAAGGGTATTTGATTGGTACATTGCCACATGATTTTTGACAAGTTTGTGATGTGATTAGTGAAGGAAGAAGTATGAATATAATGCAAGAGAGGAAGGTTGAGGATTTTTTGAAGTTCATGTTTTGGTTTGACTATGAAAATGTAGAAAGGCAGGGGAGGGAGGGAGGAAGTGAAATGTGGAAGAGTAGTGGTATATAAATATAAGTGTAAGGTTTAAAGGTTGCCTTTGCAACTTTTCTTGGACTTGGTAATGCATAATACTAAAGAGCCTCATGTTGAGTCATCCCGGAGAAAATCATGACGTCTCAGGTTTAAATTTAGTATAAGCAAAATTATTAAGTGGTTTTTTTTTTTCAAGTTTTGATGGATAGAGTTAGTTACCCAATATTTGTACTGATAGGAGGTAAAGGTGGACATGTAGCACCGGAAATCGAATTTCCGAATCAAAGTTTGATTATGATAGTGGATCGAACTATTAAAGTTCGGTATTTGATATTACTGAATTACTGAATGAACTTCAAAAATACCAAATCGTACCAAATGTTCACCCCTAGCGGTAGGTAATAGTAATTTATAAAATTAATCGAGATGCGTGCAAGTTGATACAAAAGAGAAGAATGTTAAATGACTTTGACTAAATAATGCTATTAGTTGGCTGATTCCCATGTGTGGGATCCTGGGAAATTTCATATACCATAAAAGTATTTCATTGAGTCTCCTTCATTCTAGTTTTATTTTAAGGTTTTTTTCATGTGTTTTAATTAAGTACCACCAAAAATTGCAAATGTAAAAGGACATCTATTATAAGGTAAGGTTTCTAATGTTTTTTTTTTAAGGTAAGACTAGTTTGTAAATGCATGGTGATGGAGAAATAGCTTGTAGATTTAATTAATATTTAGTAGTTTGAGAACTCTAATAATTGGTTTGATTAGTTTAATTATGTCAATGATTATGCTTCCACTAAAATGGAAAAAAGGCATCTTTTATCTTTTGTAATGTAACACAACTATTATTATACTATATAGTATATATAGGTGCTCCTCTTGCCAGCAAGTAAGCCACTTTAATATAGTAATAACAATCTTTACTTTTTAGTTTGTTTTAAAAAAAAAATGATACCTTCCTTAATTTATTTGGAGACTGTTAAATATTATTGTCTTTAATGATATAGTTCTAACTTATAAGTATTATATAAATATTATGGTATATAAAATAAAAAATTCAAAAAAAAAAAAAGTTTTAGTATATGATTTGTTTGCTTTCTTTCTTAAATTAAAATTATGTCTAATTAAATATCGCGACATAAAATAATACTGTAGGAATATAAAATAGGGGAAGAAAAGAAGAAGGGGAGTATACCTTATCTACAACCTATTAACTTTATTCCCTTGATTATTTTTTTCAGTGCTTCACAGCCAGTATTGAAAGTTTGAAACCAAAGTATAATGACAAATTTTCAAACAGTTTTAATTATTTGGATACTAACAAAAACAAAAATGATATTTTCAGAAAAATAAGATCTTATATTTTGGTTATTGTCTTTACGTGGAGATGCAATGGTTATATATATTTATTAAAATTCAACTAGGCCATAGTTGGTCGTATTTGGAGAGAGGCAAATCAATGTGTGGATTATCTGACAAACAATAAATACAAACATAAAAAAGATTTATTGATTTGTAAAAGTATGTTCAAGAATATGAAATTCATCTGTACAAATATTTTTGAGGTATTTTATTTAGTACTTCTTATTGTAACCAAAAGAGAGAGAGGAGATTGGCCAATGACTACTAATTTTAACACTAAGTACATATATTTGGGATATCAGAGACATTGGAAGAGAGGCGAGTGAGAGAGTTAAAGTATCTCATATATATGCAAATCATGTACATATCTAGGAGATCAGAGACATAAAGAGAGAGAGTAAGGCGAGCGAGAGGGTTATCGTATCTCATATACATGCAAATCACGCCTTAATATATACAATGTATCTAAACAAATTACACCTAATTTGATTTGTAAGTATTCGAGATACATGAATCTGAGTGTATCTGGCAAAGGAAATGTTGTACCTTTAATTTCAAAAACTAAAGTGAAGAAAAATAATTAAATCCTAAACTAATGAAATTTGGATTGTTTTGCTTTAGATATGAGTAATAAATATAGGAATATTACATAATA
>JAJOOH010006145.1:0-23461 GCA_029582605.1 Solanum gracilifrons
TCCAATTTCGTGAGGAAAATCCCCCTAAGGTATGCTGACTTTCATTCATGGTCAACCTTTCAACCATGGAGTCCCTAAATTTTATATTTCAAAGTAATAAAGTTTCCAAAAACCTAGGGTTTCTATTCTAAACCATGGATTCTTCTCAAAACGTTTTCATTGATTTAGTTAATGTATATTATGAATGAATTGTTAATTATAATCGTTTTTATGAGAGAATCCCCCATGAATTCATGTATTCCCCTTAACCCTAGTTTGTGACTTGTGAATTGTAGTAATCATGAAGTGGTACTTATAGTAGTTTAGTTTATTTAATCATGTCTCCATGTATATCTAATGTAGTAGTTTTAAATTGTTTGGTTGAATCTGATCTATAGCCTTGGAGGGTAAAACATGAGTATTGACAATATGTATGAGACTTGTGTGTATACAATTGGATTGCTTTGAGAGTAACGTAACTATATTATAATCTAATTGTTGTGTTGATTGGATAATTATCCTCATGTATACACTTAGGTATGTCACATGCAACGATTCTTAGGTTTGTAGACTAGTCTGACCTATCGAATCTAGGAGCTTGAGGATAAGTTTGTTGGATTGAGTTTCAAGACATTATTCCTTAATTATCAGTCTAAGTCAAGACTTAGTATAAGCTAAATTGGAATGAATACTTAACACCGAGAGGATATCATTATGAGATGGAAGCTTCTAATATCATGGTACATCCTTTTTCATCCCCTGCCACTAATAGATCTCCTTAATATCATGGTACATCTTCGTCGAACCAGGGTGAATAGAATAACGGGAATGATGTGCCTCTTCCATAATTCGATGTCGAAGCCCTGCAACATTCGGAACACACAATCGACCGCTATATCTGAGGACTCCATCTTCTGCTCTATCAAATGCTAAAGACTGTTGATCCTGAGCCTTAGCTCTAAGCTAAGATTCTCTTGTTGTTGTGATTTTACTTCTACAACTAGAGATGATACGGCTGTATCCTGAATTGTGACCCCACTATCGTCTGCCTCTAACAATCTGACTCCTAAGCTAGCTAACTGATGAAGCTCTCACGCTAGCTGCCGCTTCTCAACACCTAAGTGGGATAAACTACCCCTAGATTTTTGACTGAGGGCATCGGCTACCACATTCGCCTTTCCTGGATGATATAAAATATCCACGTCGTAGTCTTTCAGTAACTCAAGCCATCGACGTTGTCGCAGATTTAACTCTTTTTGTTTAAATATCTATAGAAGGCTTTTATGATCTGTGAAGATGTCAACATGAACGCTATATAAATAGTGTCTCCAGATCTTTAATGCATGCACAACTGCAACCAACTCTAAATTGTGGGTCGGATAGTTCTTCTCATGCTTCCTCAACTGCCTTGAAACATATGCGATAACCTTACCATGTTGCATTAGAATACATCCCAACCCAAAACCAGAAGCATCACAGTACACCACATAGCCTTCTGAATCCTCTGGCAATGCTAGAACTGGTGCTGATGTCAACCTGTCCTTTAGCTCCTGGAAACTATGCTCGTATGCCTCAGTCCACTGGAACTTAACTTTTTTTTTAGTCAGCTTCGTTAATGCTGCTGAAAGTGAAGAAAACCCCTCTACAAACCTTCTGTAGTACCCAGCTAACCCTAAGAAACTACGAACCTCGGTCGGAGTCATAGGTCTGGGCCAAGTTTTTACGGCCTCAACCTTTTGTGTATCAACCGCAATGCCTACATCTGATACAATATGGCCTAAGAAAGATACAGAGTTCAACCAGAACTCACACTTGGAAAACTTTGCATAAAGTTCTTGATCTCGAAGAACCTGAAGGACTGCTCGCAGATGATTTGCATGCTCATCTTTTGAACGTGAATACACCAAAATATCATCAATAAATACAATCACAAACAAGTCTAGATACGGCCTGAATATACTATTCATCAGGTCCATGAACACTGCTGGGGCATTAGTTAATCCAAAAGACATTACCAAGAACTCAAAGTGTCCATATCTAGTTCTAAAAGCTGTCTTTGGAACGTCTTTCTCCCGAATTCGTATCTGGTGATATACCCTGATCTTAAATCAATCTTTGAGAAACACTTAGCACCTTGTAACTGATCAAACAAGTCATCTATCCTCGGAAGGGGATACTTATTCTTTATAGTTGCCTTATTCAGTTGTCGGTAATTGATACACATTCTTAGTGAGCCATCTTTCTTCCTTACGAACAACACTGGTGCACCCCATGGTGAAGCATTAGGTCTAATAAAGCCTTTATCCAGCAAGTCTTTCAGCTTATCCTTCAACTCCTTTAGCTCAGCAAGAGCCATTCTATAAGGAGGGATAGATATGGGTTGTGTACTTGGTAGCATATCGATAGCAAAATCAATTTCTCGTTCGGGAGGGATACCAGGGAGTTCGTCTGGAAATACATCTAGAAACTCATTAACTACCGGAATAGACTGAAGAGTTGGTGGTTCTGCATCTATATCATGAACGTGAACAAGATGATAAATACAACCCTTGGTAATCATCCTCCTTGCCTTAAGATAGGAAATAAACCTACCTTTCGGCGTTGCTGTATTGCCTTTCCATTCCCGAACTGCCTCTCCTGGAAAGTGGAATCTAACAATCTTTGTCCGACACTCAACATTAGCATAACAAGACGCTAACCAATCCATACCCATAATGACATCGAAATCGACCATCTCTAACTCTACGAGATCTACAGAGGTCTGACGATCGATAATTTCTACCGTGCAACATCGATAGACTCTCCTGGCAATAATAGACTTACCAACTGGTGTAGATACAATAAAGGGTCGATCTAATGACTCTGCTACTATACATAACTTCCCCGCAATAAATGCAGTAGCATAAGACAAAGTAGATCCAGGATCTATCAAAGCATAAGCACAATCGGAGCAAACAATCAATGTACCTGTCACAACATCTGGTGATGACTCTGAGTCCTGTCGGCCGGTTAATGAATATGTACGATTCTGTCCACTACCAGAACTAGATGCTCCCTCTCTGCCTCCGCCTCTATCTCTACGTGCTGAAGTTTGGGGTCCACGCCCTGTAGACTGTGCTGATGAAGAGGAACCTACTGCTGACCTGGTCGACTGACCTATACTAGAGTGGCGTTCTCATCATGACCTTGCGCCCACTGATCATACCATACATTTGAAACATCTCTGAGTTATTAAGAAGCAAGTTCAACTCCCCAGTTTCAGTAGCATACATTACAATCAGGATTTTCCACATCTCACCATTGAAGTTCTAAGAGTGAACTGTGTTCTATGACAATTTATGAGCATCGATTATATCTCCTTGGGTAGTGCATAGGTTGGATTTAGTTGAGCTTCAGAGTTCAGAAAAAAGAGTTAGAGTGGCTCTTTTGAATTTAGATTTCAAGTATTTGATATGCCTTGTTTAAATATTTTTTGAATAGAGTCATTTTGATATTAAATGTATCTCCATGTTAGAGATATAGCAGGTTATACTTTGTTGCATTTAATATTTTTGGGTGGTTCAATTTATAGAGAAAACTCTACCAAAATTTTGTAGATTCATACTTCTAGTTGAGGATGAATTTTCCTAAGAAAGGAATGATGTAATACCCCTACCATTCTAAATGTTTAAATAAACACGTACTTTTTATAAGACTGCCTCAATATTATAATAAGGATGTGCTATAAGGTATTCAAATTTTACAATCATCATATGCTATGCTCCAAAGTCAAACAAGTTATGACAAAAGTCGGCAAAAGTTATTCCCACTTTGTTCCATAAATTCTTTCAAATTTGGGTAGATTTCTCAGAGAATTTCTACCAATATATAAATAGTTAAAAGTCCCACTAACTACCAAATCGATGTTCTACAAGATGAATATAACTTCAGAATAAAGGGATATTTGTATTTTTACAAGACTAAATAAGCATGTAGGTAAAGTAGGCTCCTAGGTTGGTGGATGTAACACCCCAAAATCTAGTAGACTAAAGTAGGGCTAAGTGAGAGGGCTAGTGTAACACCCAGTATCCGAGAAAGGGATAATGAAGCAATTTTGGAATTTGCAGATGCCATCCACGGCCTGACCTACGGACCGTAGGTCAGTCCACGGTCTGTGGTCTGGTCCATGGTTGAGGCCCCGAAATTCCAAGTTTTTGACCATGATCAACGAACACCAGGACGAGCCGTAGGTCGATCGACAGTCCGTCAATAGGGGTCCGTCAGTCGAGGGCGGACTGTTATGCCGTGATTTTACCATCCTATAGAAAAATCACTTTTTTTGAAATGTTCTATCTATAAAACAATTTAAGAAAAATACTTAGGAAATAGTCGCTACTTAATTTTTTTTTAAAGAAATTAAGAAAACTAAATTTAAAAAGGCCTTAACAGATAAACCTTTAAAAATTTAGAGAAAATGAGTAAGAGATTCTTATTTCTACTTTAAGAAGGTATTAGCACTTAAAGTAGCCGTTAACAAACGGTTATCCAACGACTTGAAAATTATTTGACTAACTCTTTGAGAAAATTATTTAGCACAAAAGTAACTTACAATATTTGATTAACTTTGAGAAAATAGTTAAACAAAGAACCTTTTTTTTTTGTAATTTTTAAGAAAAAAATGACCTTAACTAAAAGATTTGAATTGAATTGCAACTGATTAAGATGTTAACAAAACTAGAGTAATTAGAATTTATTTGTATTATTTCAAAGATAATAACTTAAACCAATTGAATTAATTAAAGAGAAATCTTTTAAATTAATTAAAGACAAGTGGAAATTTTGACTAAAATATTTAAGTATGTAAAGAATACAAGAATTGATAAAATGATATTTGTTAAAACAAAACAACACAAAGAAATAGTTCATCTTTTGGGGAATTCGACCAAATTAATTTACAATACTAAAGTTAGAGTTAATGAAAAATAAATAATAAATAATAAATAATCACAATTAAATAGTTTAAGAGTAAAGGAGAAACTGAATTTGGTCCTTTTTGGCCTAAATTCAGTGTTGTCCAAAGGTGAGCTCCTGTTGATGTATTTTTGGGCTTTGACCAACTTCCTTATACGTGGATTCAATATGTATACTGCATAATTGACGAGGCCGACTCAAAGAAGAAGAGTTTGGACCTCCGTGGCCCAATCGAGATGCAATGGGAAGAATAGAGGAGTCCACAATGGACTCGGATAGACGTCACATATGACAAACAAAAATAAAGGAAGTTAGAACCAACATTTTTCCAATGTAATTTAAATAACCGAAGGCAGGGAATTAAAACATAAACTACTGTATCATTCAAATAAAATTTTATTAGAAGGGTGACATTATATATGAGAATGGATAAAGGTTATTCATACAATTATTCATACAAAAAAAAAATACCATTACACTAAGAATTGAAGACAAATTCAAATATTATGCGAACTAATGCCTTAAAGCTTAACCCAAACAAATCATATCTTAAGCTACCAGAGACCACCTATTTTAATATCTATGGAATCATAGGAAGAGAAACTCATTATTTTTGCCAACCTAAGGCAGATTCTTTTAATAAACTACATGATAAAGCAATTATCTAAAATAAATGACCTGAGAAAAAGAAGAAGAAAAATACTAAGGTGGTTAAACCATTTAAACACAAAGTCACTGTTAGACCAATTCATCCATGGTTTTCTTAGAAAGAAAATGAGAACCACTGTATATCGATAAGCAAGCAATTAAATTTTAGTAGTGGTAAGAAAACTAGGCAAAGAGGAATTTAAAACATGGACAGGAAATTAAAGAAAAAAACTTAACATTAACTATTAAAAGTTTAGACATATATTATCAGTAGTTACTCCAGTAGTATCACATATGCTGAAACCTTGAAGCATGGAAATAAACTTATTTATAAATTTTGCAATGATAAAGTTTATTTGACAAAGCTCAGCATTTATAGCCTTTAGAACAGTGAAGATACTAGAAGGGAATTTCAAACTGTCGTCAACTTATTCGATACCAAAATCAAAATATCAATACGAGTGACTATTCCTTCAAAGTTAAATACCAATAAACCATATCGAAACTTAAAAACCCCTCTTATATACATATTACACACAAGAAAAACCAGCAAGAAGGTATTTAAAGAAAATGTTCATATGGCAAGAGAATCAACCCAACAAAATTTCCAATCTACTAGAACGATGCAAGATTTTGAATGAATTAAACAGTAAAAAAACAAAGTCAAAGCTATCACTACAGAAGAAAAAAATAAAAATAAAATGACTAAACCCATAAGCGAAGCAATATATAAATCAAGATTTGGAGAGAATTTTACCTTTTTGAGGTCAGAGAACTGAGACAAACAAGTTAAAGAGTAAGTCCACTTCCACCAACAAACAAGTAAACGAACTTGAAAGAGAAATCGAAAATCTTATGCTCAAACCTTCATGGGTTCGATTTCGAAGAATACTATTCTCCAACCTTCAAATTCCTATTCTCTTTTCTCTTTATCTTTGTCTAAATGGCACCAATATCATGTATTTATAGTAAAAACTAAATATATAAAGATTTGAATTCAAATAGCCGTTTGAGCGGGAGATGAGAGATTGATTGGATAATGGAAGGAAAAACAAGCAAGAAGAGAACCTACCCCCGAAAATCCGGATTCAATGTGATATCTCTTGATCCGCATCAGATTTGGGTAAGATTTCTCTCAGCCAAAGTCAACAAATCTTGTTCTGAGGTCTGTAATCTTTGAAAATAGGGAGAGGGACTGATAGGGGAGATGGGAGGACAAAGAACTAGGGTTCCTCTCTTGACATTTGCGGTTTTGGGAAGAAGAAAGAGGTGAGAGGCGTGCGTGATTGCTGAAAAAAGTGAAAAAGAGCGTGAGAGCGTGGAATATAGGATATATGCATATATGTTTGTATATGTAAATATATGTATATGTGTGCAGGTGTTAAAGAACAAAGGGATGACTTTTTTTTATTTAAAATTTGGCCACTTTAATTGTTGTTCTAATAAATTAAACTTAGATATAGCCAAATTGAGTCAAATAACTAATTCAGCCAAAATTAAAATAAGATGAATACTTATCGATTAATTATTTGAGCTTCTTAATTTAAACAAGACAAAATAATTATCAAGACTTAGTCATTACTTAAAATAGAGAACTAATTATACAAAATTATAAAAGGCACTAATTCAAAGAAATAAATGTGTACTTATTCTAAACATTATTTTTAGGCTATTTATTAAATATTTATATAAAAGATGAAAATTATATAAAACAATATGTAAAATTATATAATTATTTCTAAAAAATACTAACCAAAAGTAATTAGAAAGAGATTTTAAAAGATACATATTTTAGGATATTTCAAAGACATCTATTTCAAATTGTTTGAAATTGAAGAAGCTCGATAGTTAATTCAAATTGCATAGGGTCAAAATTGGGTGTCAACACTGACAATTATTTTCAGGGGCAGTTGGGTCTTTTCCAGATTTAGTTAAATCAAAGTGGTGTCGTTTTGCCAGTCTAAATCAGCTATATAATTATTTTTAACCCCGAAAATCCCCCATTCAAGTCAATTTCTCAGAAGCCCAAAGAGAATTCCCAAAACTTCCCTCAAATATTCTCTCTCTATAAGTTGGAAGAAGAAGGAAGAAATTGAAGCTAGGACAAGTTGAAGTCTCCAATCTTCCATCTTGTATGGACTTTGTAATCAAGGTATGATGGTTTTTCATCCATGAGATCCTTTCAGCCATGGAGTACCCTAGATTTCCCTAATTGTGAAGATGAAGTCCCCAACTCTAGTTAGGATTTCTTCCAATATTGCGGGTAGTGATGAATGTTGATCCAATTGAGTGGATAATTATTGTGTATGATTGAATTGAGGGTAAATCATGTTTTTAGGATGAAATTACATGTACCCATGCCTAGCCTATATTTCTAGGTTAGAATTGATAAAGTTGGGTTGATGTCATGAAGGGAAACTTTGTGCGTTTAGGTTTATCCATATAGGTTTGATAAATTATGATGATAGTTGCATTGAGAGTAAATATTATAATATGAATTGTAGGTAATTGATGTTGGTGTGGTGGAAGAGATACTTCCCGCATGCAAAGATTAAGTATGAATATATGAATGTGAAGGACTTTCTCACATGAATTATTCTAGGTTGAAAGGATTGCTCACCTAAAATGAATTTAGACTAAAAGACTATGTAATTGATGATGCTAGAGGCGACTACCCATGAAATCCATATGAAAGGATATGAGGTAATTTCCCACACTCCTTAGTATTGAACAAGAGGCGAGTCCCCGCGCTCTTCTTATGATGAATTGACATGGAGGGGAGTACCCGTGATCATTATGAAATGATGTGGAGGCAAGTACTCATGTCATATGAGGTGATTGTGGAGGTGAGTACCCGTGATCTTAAAGTAAGTAAGGCAAGAGGCGAGTACCCATTAGCCGTTGTAAGTAAGACAAGAGGCGAGTACCCATAAGCCTTTATAAGCTAGGCAAGAGGCGAATCCCCATGTCCTTAAAAGTAAGTATGAATAATGAGAACTATGATATAAAGAATGAATAGCTTGGATTGTTGCTTGAGATGCCTTCCATGAGGTAAGCTTGACTAGAGGTGGACGGCCCAAGTCTTGAATAGGGATGAGTAAGGTTCCTTGAACAATATTCTTTTCTTATTATGATGATGATTTATGTACATTGATTATGCTTATGGTTTATATTGACTAACCATTATGTTTATGTTGTTTGTGTTAGCTATCATATTTAGTACATTTTTGTATAACGCATACTCTTTCCTACATTCTTATCAAATGTAGGGTCCGGCGATATTGATTCTCAAACTCGTGGCTAGAATCATAGTAGATCAAGGATTGGAGATTTGGTGAGTCCTCATAGCATTCGAGGATTTGACCACAATATTCATTTATGTCTTTCATTTCATGTTTGAACTATTGTATGGGTTGTGTCCCAAGATTTATTCATATGGTTTTGATAGTTTGAGACAATTGCATTAGACTTCCGCTTCGTTTTACAAAGACTTCGATTATATTTAATTTTAAATTTCCGCTCATTTATATTACTTTATGTTATGATATGCTAAGTTTCTTGTATGAGGCCTCTCCGGGTCTTGTACACGTTATTACATTAGGGGGTACCCTAGGTCATGACAAACTTGGTAATCAGAGCACACGGTTTAGAATGATTCTAGTATGTCTCGAATCACGTCAAATAGCGTCTTGTTCATAAGTATGCAGTGCGCCACATTTATGAATGAGAGGCTGCTACATGTTTAGGAAACTTCTTTTCTTCATTTCTCTAAGTCTTGTCATAGAGTTTAACTCTATAAAATCTTTCTCCTAATCCTTACCCGATGGTTTTCAGGATATGACTACTAGAAGGACTAATGCTAGCAGGATTGAGGGAGAAAATGGGGGTCAAGTAGTTCCTCCCCAAACTCCTCCTCAAGCTCCGAATGATCCTTTGGCTGTGAATGTAGCCAATGCGGAGTTTCGGTCGGCTTTCCAAGTGTTGGCTCAAGACGTGACGGCTCAAGCCAATAGAGAGGTGGTAGCCCCCTTGAACCCAAATATGGGTACGGATGTGACAAGAGTGAGGGACTTTACAAGGATGAACCTTCCGGAATTTTATGGCTCCAAAGTTGAGGAAGATCCTCAAGAGTTTATCGATGAGGTCTATAAGATATTTTCTATAATGGGAGTGACTCCGGTAGAGAAGGCAGAATTTTCCTCTTATTAACTCAAAGGGGTTTCTCAAATTTGGTTCAATCAATGGAAAGAAGCAACGCAGGAAGGAGCAGATCCTATAGAGTGGGAATGGTTCGAAAGTTCTTTTCTTGATAGATTCTTCCCTCTTGTGATGAGAGAGGCCAAAGTACTTAAGTTCATTAAAGTTTGACAAGGAAATATGAGTGTAAGGGAATATGCATTGAGGTTCACTCAACTATCTAAATATGCTCCTTCTATTATGGCGGATTATAGGACCAAGATGAGTAAGTTTGTGTAGGGTGTGTCCGACTTGGTAGTCAAAGAATGCCGCACCGCTATACTTGTACATGACATGGAAATTTATCGCCTTATGGTGCATTTACAATAAATTAAAAAGAAAAATATCTTGGAAAATATATGGAAGCAAAAAGGGCAAGAACAGATGATGGTAACTTTTAATATTCTAGGTCTGGTGGACAAGGTCGTTCAAGGTTTCGACAAAAGTTCTGCGGGTAAGGTTCTTAAAATGTTCCTCGTAGGCCTAAAAATGTAAGGGTGTCTAACCCTAAACCTCAAGGGGATGGTAGTAGGTCCTCAATGCCTACTTGTGCTAAATGTGGGAGAAAACATGAGAGTAAGTGTCTAACGGGCTCCAATGCTTGCTTTGGGTGTGGTAAGACGGGTCACAAGAGAAGGGGATGTCCCTCAGTTTCTAAGAATAAGGGAGATACTCATCGTAGGGCTCAACCCTACTCTACATTCGGTCCAAGTGGTTCGGGTGCGAATGCCCCTAAGCAAAACCGATTATATGCACTCCAAACTAGAGGTGATCAAGAAAGTTTTCCTGACGTGGTTATCAATATGTTGAAAGTTTTATAAATATATATATAGGCTTTACTTGATCCCGGTGATACTTTGTACTTTGTGACGCCCTATGTGGCTATGATATTTGATGTGCTTCCTAAAGTGTTATTAGAACTTTTTCTGTCTCTACTTGTGTTGGTGATTCTGTGTTGGCTGAGAAGGTATACCAAAAGTGTCCCATTTCCATTTACCATAGAGTTACTCTTATTGACTTGGTAACTAGATATGTTATACTTTGATGTCATCATTGGTATGGATTGGTTGCATTCATGCTATGCTTCTATCGATTGTAGAACTAGGGTGGTTAATTTCCAATTCCCAAATGAGCCTATCCTAGAGTGGAAGGGGGGAAATTCTATGCCTAAGAGTCGGGTTATTTCTTGTCTTAAATCTAGAAAGATGATTTCTAAGGGTTGCTTTTACCATCTAGTGACGGGGAGGGGTGTAGCTTTTGGAACCCTTTCTCTTGAGTCGGTCCCAATTGTAAAAGAGTTTTCGGAAGTGTTCCTGGATGATCTACCCAGTATTCCTCACGAAAGGGAAATATATTTTGGTATTGGCCTTCTCCCGGATATGTAACCTATTTATATTCCTCCTTATAGAATGGCTCCGGCAGAACTTAAGGAATTGAAGGAACAATTGAAAGATCTGTTAGACCAAGGTTTCATCAGACCAAGTATCACACCATGGGGTGCTCTGGTATTGTTCGTTAAGAAAAAGGATAGTTCACTACGAATGTATGTCGACTATCTGTCATGACCCAGGGTACCCCCAAGATGTAACAAGGACAATATAACCCCGAAAGGCTTCATGTAAGCCACTTAGCATATCATAACATAAGCAATAGAACAATAAGATTAAAAACACATTTCAAGTCTAAAATTTTCATTTACAGAAAATCGGAAGTCTAGACTCTAAGTCTCAACATAGCCATATATTACAATATTCAAATAAGAAAGAGTGGCACAGCCCATACACCATAATCTGAAAGGAAATACAAGAAAGAAACAACAAATACATAACATATGTCCTCAAATCTTGAGGACTCACCAACAAGATAGAAGAATAATCAACTCTACGTTTCTAGCCACAATGATTAGAACCTTGAGAACCGAAACCTACACTTGGGAAAAATGTAGGAAAAGTAGGCGTTAGTACAAAAATGCACTAAGTATGATAGCCATGCATAAAAACATTGAAAACATGATAAAATGGACATTTTAGTAGAATGCATGCAATTTACTAAGTTAAAACATCAGTATGAAAATAGTGGAAAACCATAAGACAAAAGCATATTCATTACATAGAGCATCATAATATAAGGGGAACATATCATAAATACCCTCAAAGCATTCTTGTGCAATGCATGAATAAGACCCCATAAATCTCACCCATGCTAAGTAAAGCTTCTTGAGTAACTATAATTCATAATTCATATTATTGTTCATATTGTTGTCATTATGGGAATAAGCCTTAACCGACATAGACTATGTGAGCTTAGCATGTAATCTGGTGTCTACCCCACACCGAAAACGGATTGTCCTACTTGCCTTAGGTACAACCATACTCTTAGCTTAGGTGGATCCACTAGCTAAATACCTATGAGGGCACATAGTTTATGGGGTAAGGAGATTGCTACTAGAAACTCGGACTCAACTAAGGTAGAAGGTTTCCATCTCATGAGACATAATTTGGGAACCCGGACTAAACTAGCATAAAAGGAGCCCATTTGGAAAGTCGGACTCAACTAACGTAACAACTTCCCTCTCATATTCATTATCCACTTGGTGCTAAGCATTAATTCCCATATGTTCATTTTAAGTCTTGACTTAAGTTCATGCTTATGGAATAATGTGCTAACACTCAATCCAACATAACTCATAAGATAGCTCAGCAGCCCATGAGGGAGAATAACATTTTACCGTCCATGTCTACATATAGATTCAATAAGTGAGAAAGCCTTTCAACCATAGAATCATCATATTGTGAGAAAACCCTTCACATCATATCATAATCATGCCTAAGTGTGTATACTAGAATTAACTTTCAATACAACAACTAGATCATGATCATATTCACTTTACTCTCAAAATGTTCTTGAGACATGTACTAAACTTCATAATTCATGCATAAAGTCATAATTTTCCCTTTCAAGGATAAAAGCTCATATTGAATCAACACATCTAGAATTCACTACATTAGAAATGGATAATTACATAATTCAAGTAGGTCAATTAAAAGAAGAATAATCTCATAATATCCTTCTTTCATGAACAAATCCACATCACAAGATCATAATTGGGAAATATGGGAGTTTCATGGGTTCTTGGGGATTTTAACACAAAAACCATAATAAATCATCAATTCAATCATAACATAAAGTAATTCAAACAATAAAATCATTTTTGAAAGGAACACATGGTTTTGGAATCAAACCCTAGCTTTTGGGGATTTCTATCTTTGAATTTGGGTTTTGAAGGGGCTTCATGGATGAAGGACTACCATACCTTAGCAATGGAATCCAATGAATTTGAGAACAAAATATTTCTCCTTGAACCCTAGCTCTAACTTCCTTCTTCTTCTTCCTTGAAGTTCTATAAAGAGAACTTTCTTTGGAGAGCATGAAGTTTTGGGATGAGTTTTGGGTTTTAGAAATAATTAGGTAATTGACTTAATTTACTGAATTAAATCCTTATATAGGTGATCTAATTTAGCCTAAAATGACCTCACTTAGTTATTAATTAAAATAAAAAAAACCCTAAAATGCCCTTAAGCTTAACTGCCAAAAAGCAGTTCCAGGCCTGAACAACGGACCCCTAAACTACAACTCGTGTATGGAACCAAGACCCGTCTTGGTTGGGCGTGGTTCATGGTCAGAGACTTTGGCCCTCACCCATGAGAGCCTCACCTATGGACTGTGGTTGGACCCACTGCCCGTGCTGGTGAAACATTAGTCGGGGTTCAGAGGACCTGATTTGCAGGCTCGACCTACGGCCCCCCTCACCCAAGGGCGTGGACTGACCCATGAGCCATGGGTCCCCTCCATGGTCCACTACCTAGGCAGTTTTCTAGGGTCTTTATCAAGGAACCATGGTTGGTCCTTGGGGGTCAGACCTTGACGTTCCAACACGAAACCACTTATTTCTAAGTACAGAGAGTTATGTTTATGACTTTAATCCTCTTATTAAGCTCTAGTTTTGCCTACAATTTTTTGAGGTGTTACAATATCTCCCCTTTGGGAACATTCGTCCTAGAATGACAATCTAGACACCTTACGGAAATGAAGACTCAAGACTAGCAGATCATCATGCATGAAACATCAAAATAATACACAATTCAAAGGAGGAAACATCAACTCCATCTCCAACATAATCTATGCATCACAAGGAAGTAAGAACTACATCTAACAACCTATTATGCATGAAATTTCAACATTTTTCATAGTCATAGGAGGAACTACCTTCTCCAACTAAAGCATGCTCAATACAACATCATGGAGCTAATATGCAATTTACTCACCAAAACCATACTAAAGCATGTTCATCAATTCATCTCATGAAGTCAAATAGGCTAATCATACTAAATGCACAACAACATGAGGAACATAAATCATAAAACCTCATTATCTTACTAAACATAAATTTCTCAAGAACACGCATAACATAAGGAAATCATGGAAACACATAAATCACACATGACTTCACAAAACAAGAGAACTCTAGAGGAACTACTAACCTCAAGCTTGAATAGGAGTAGAAGGAAAGAAATGAGGATGTCAAGACTTCATATCGGCCTCAGCCTCCCAAGTAGCACCCTCAACTAAGTGATTTCTCCACAATACCTTCACGGAGGGAACTTTCTTGTTTTTCAACCTCTTGACTAGCCGATCTAGAATCTCAACCAATACCTCTTCATAAGAAAGATTCTCCTTAATCTGTAAACCCTTTAAGGGAACTATGGTTGATGGATCCCTAATACGTTTCTTTAACATTGAGACATGGAACACCGGATGCACAAATGCCAACTAATTTTGCAAATCTAACTCATATGCAACCTTATAGGCACGCCTCACAATCTCATAAGGACCCACAAACCGAGAACTAAGTTTCCTCTTCTTTCCAAATCTCATAACACCCTTCATGGGTGAGATTTTCAAATAAACCCAATCATGGACATCGAATTAGAGGTCTCTTCTACTAACATCGGTATAGGACTTTTGCCGACTTTGTGTCGTCCTTAACCTCTCTCTTATAACCTGAATTATCTCAAATGCCTAATGGACCAATTCTGGGCCTAGGAGAGAAACTTCCCCTACTTCCAACCATTCTATAGCAGACCTACATCTCCTACCATAGAGAGCATCGAAGGGAACCATGTCGATACTATAGTGATAACTCTTATTATAAGAAAACTCAACTAACGGCATATGGTCATCCCAATTGCCTTTAAAATCTATTATGCATGCCCTCAACATGTCCTCTAAAGTCTGAATAGTGAGTTTCACTTAACCATCCGTTGGAGGGTGAAAAGTGGTGCTAAGCTTCACCTTGGTACCTAGCCCTGTTTGGAAAGATTTCCAAAACTATGAACTAAATTGGGATCTCGATCCCAAATTATTGACAAGGGTACACCATGTAGCCTTACTATCTCCCTCACATACAATTTAGCATACTATTACGCCGAGTAGGACACCTTGACGGGAATGAAATGAGCAAACTTAGTCATCCGGTCCACTATTCCCATATTGAGTCATGTTGTCATCTAGTACGTGGCAAGCCTACAATAAAATCCATGTTCACATCTTCCCATTTCCAAGTATTAATAGCAATATCTTGTGATAAGCCTCCCAACCTTTGGTTCTCAACCTTAACTTGTTGACAATTAGGATATTTGGCCATAAATTCTGTTATGTCCTTTTTCATCCCATTCAACCAATAGACTTCCCATAGGTCATGATACATCTTGGTGGCTCCCGGGTGAATAGAATACCGAAAACTATGCGCTTCTTCTAAAATTTGCACTCTCAAGCCGTCAATATTTGGAACACATAACCTACCTTGATTCCTCAGCACCCCATCTCCCCCATGGGAGAAAGCCTTAACGGACTTTTTGAGTACCGCCTCTTTCAATTCAACCAAGATAGGATCTAGACTTTGCTTAGAATTCACATCCATTACAAAGGATAATTCGGAACAATTATGGACCATGACGCCACCCTTGGTGGAATCCACTAGTTGAACACCTAGTCGGGCCAACCTATGCAAATCACGGATCAACTCTTTCTTTTCATCATCTACATGAACCACACTACCCATCGACAACCCACTAAGAGCATCCGCTACCACATTAGCTTTGTCGAGGTGATATTGGACACGCGTATCATAATTCTTCAATAATTCTAACCACATTCGTTGACAAAGATTTGGGTCCTTTTGACTAAACACATATTGTAGACTGGTGAAAACATCCACCTGGACCTCATACAAATAATGCCTCCATATCTTTAAGGAAAAAACAACCGCCGCTAACTTAAGATCATGGCTAGGATAATTCTTCTCATGCACTTTAAGTTGCCTTTAGGCATAGGAAATAACCTTACCATTTTTTATAAGCACACATCCCAACCCAACTCTAGAGGCATCACAATACACCACAAAATCATTTGTACCTTCCGGTAAGGTCAACACCAAAGTGGAAGTAAGTCTATCTTTCAATTCCTGGATACTTTTCTCACAAGCTTCCGACCACACAAACTTAGCCTTATTTTGAGTCAATGCCGTTAACGGAGAAGCAACGGAGGAAAACCCCTCCACAAACCTCCTATAGTAACCGACCAAACCCAAAAAGCTTCTACTGTCGAAAGGAGTTAGAGGTCTAGGAAAACTTTTGACCATGCCCGTCTTCTTAAGATCTACCTCAATACTCTCACTTTACACAATATGACCAAGGAAAGCTACAGACCTTAACCAAAATTCACACTTTCTAAACTTTGCAAAAAGTTATTGGTCCTTAAGAACTTGCAATACAATGTTCTAATTGTCCATATGTTCATTCTAACTCTTTGAGTAGATCAAGATATCATTGATAAACACAATCACAAACATGCCTAGGTATTGCCTAAACACGCTATTCATCAAGTCCATAAATGCCAGCAGAGCATTAGTCAACCCAAATGACATTACCACAAACTCATAGTGACCATACCGGGTTCTAAAGGCCATTTTGGGAATATCATCCCCTCTCACCCTCAATTTGTGATAACCCGAACGAAGATCAATCTCAAAGAAATAACTAGCCCCTTCAAGTTAGTCAAACAAGTCATCAATTCTCAGAAGAGATACTTGTTCTTGATGGTCCCTATATTCAATTGATGACAATCAATGCACATTCTAAGAGACCCATCTTTATTTCTAACAAACAACATCAGAGCACCGGAGAGATACTCGGTCGGATGAAACTGTTATCTAGCAAATCATTTAGTTGCTCTTTCAACTCTTTTAAATCGACAAGAGCCATTCTATAAGGAGGGATAGAGATATGTTCAGTATCTCGTAAAAGGTCAATACCAAACTCTATTTCCCGCTCGAGAGGAATACTTGGCAAATCATTGGGGAAAACATCCATGAACTCATTCACTACTGAAACTGACTCTAGAGAAGCGGTTTCAGATTCAACATCCCTCACCCTAACAATATGGTAAATAAGCCCTTTAGAGATCATCTTCCTAATCTTAAGAAAATAGAAAAATTGACCTCTAGGCATAGAATTTCCCCCCTTCCACTCTAAGATAGGCTCATTTGGAAATTGGAACCTAACCACCCGGGTCCTACAATTGATAGAGGTATAACATGCATTCAACCAATCCATACCCAAAATCACATTAAAGTTTAACATGTCCAAATCTACCAAAGTAACTCTATCGAATAAGGAAATGGGACATCCCCTATAGACTCTCTTATCCACCACTGAGTCACCAACTGGGGTAGTGACCGGAAAAGGTTCTACTAATACTTCGGGGAGTATATCAAACTTCATGACTACATAAGGTGTCACAAAGGACAAAGTAGCACCGGGATCTAGAAAGGCATACACATCAACAAGAAAGACTTTTAACATACCGGTAACCACATCCGGGGAGCTCTCTTGTTACCTTGGGATTGAAGGGCATAAAAGTAGTTTTTCTTTAGGGCATTGGCGTTTGAACCACTCGCATGAGCTTGTTTATCTTCTCTTCCCTTAACCTTTAGCATCAGACAATCTCTCATCTTATGGCCAATCTTCCCACAATTAAAACACCAATCAGTGCCAACTAGGCACTTACCATCATGCTTTCTTCCATATTTTGCACAATTAGGACTAGCCACATAAGAACCACCACTATTACCTCCTTTTTAGAGTTGGAAACCCTATCCTTGTTGACCCTTGGAGCACTAGACGAACCTTGGTTGGAAAACCTTTGTCTAAACCTTGGACAACCTTGCCCATCAAACCTAGCATTGGACAAGTTTCGATCACCGATTCTAGCTCTTTTCACCTCTTTATTCTTTTCCTTGAGTTTCTCCTCCACAATTTGTTGTTCATGGACCATGAGACGAGAGATGTCCATGTCACCAATGAGCATGACGGTACGACACTCTTTCACCACCATATCAGAAACAAACTTATTCATCTTAGCCCTCAAATCCACAACCATAGATGGAGCATACTTAGACAAATGAGTAACCTTTAGGGAATACTCCTTCACACTCATACTTCTTTGACGTAGGTTAATGAACTCTTGACCTCAACTCTAGGGGAAAGAATCTATCAAGAAATGCCAATTTGAACAAATTACATTCAACCGGGCCAGCTCCTACGGGTCTTCCACTACTCATACATACTTGAGCAACATCTCTTAGTTGGTAAGCGGTTAACTTGCCTTCTCTTCCGAAGATACTCCCATAATAGCAAGAACTTTATAAACCTAGTCGATGAACCTTTGAGAATCCTCTTCCACTTTGGAGCCATAAAATTCGGGAGTGTTCATTCAAGCAAAATACCTAACTCTTGATGCAGTCGAATTAACATTAGGATTCACCGGAGTTAAAATAGATCTATTAGCCTGAGCCATCACACCTTGAGCTTCAGTCTTCAAAGTTTGGGCCAACATTTGAAAAGCCGACCTAACCTCCACATTCGACATAGCCGAATGATCAATCAGAGCTTGAGGAGCTTCTTGATTCACATTGTCCTCTTCCATCCTTCTAGCATTAGTCCTTCATGTATTCGTATCTTAAAGACACAAGAGAAGGATTATGAAACAAAATCTTCTAGAGTTAACCTCTAAAGCACGACTTAAGAGTAACAAAGAAGTGAAAATTCCTAAATATCTTGTAGCCTCTCATTCATAGGCATCGCGCACTTCACACTCATGAACAAAACTCTACTAGACGTTGCTTATGATACATAATCCTAAATCATTCTAAACCTCATGCTCTGATTACCATATTTTTCACGACCCAGGGTACCCCCTGGATGTGATAAGGCACATAGAACCGTGAAGGCTCCATGTAAGCCACTTAGCATATCATAACATAAGCAATAAAACAATAAGAGTAAAAACACATTTCAAGTCTAAAATTTTCATTTAAAGAAAATCATAAGTCTAGACTCTAAGTCTCAACATAGCCATCTATTACAATATTCAGATGAGAAAGAGGGGCACAACCCATACAACATAATCCGAAAAGAAAAACACGAAAGAAACTACAAAGAGATTATATACATCCTTGAATCTTGAGGACTCACCAACATGATAGGAGAATAAGAAAATCCTAGCTTCTAGCCACAATGATTAGCACCTTGATAACCGGACCCTACACTTGGGAAAAATGTAGGAAAAGTAGGCATTAGTACAAAAATGCACTAAGTATGATAGCTATGTATAAAAATACTGAAAACATGCTAAAATAGACATTTAGTGGAATGCATGCAATTTACTAAGTGAAAACATCATTTTGAAGATAGTGGAAAAGCATAAGCCATAAGCATATTCATTACATAGAGCATCAAAACATAAGAAGAACATATCATAAATACCCTCAAAGCATACTTGTGCAATGCATGAATAAGACCCCATAAATCTCACCCATGATAAGTAAAGCTTCTTGAGTAACTATAATTAATAATTCACATTCTTTTTCATATTGTTGTCATAGTGGGAATGAGCCTTAACCGACATAGACCACGTGCGCTTAACATGGAATCTGGTGTCTACCCCACACTGAAAACGGGTTGTCTTACTTCCCTAAGGTATAATCATACTCTTAGCTTAGGTGGATCCATTAGCTAAATACCTATGAGGCCGCATAGTTTATGGGATAGGGAGATTGCTACTACAAACCCAGACTCAACTAAAGTTGAAGGTTTCCATAACAAGAGACATACTTTGGGAACCCAGACTCAACTAGCGTAGAAGGAACCCATTTGGAAAGCCGGACTCAACTAGCATAAAAGCTTCCCTCTCATATTCAATATCCACTCGGTGCTAAGCATTAATTCCCATGAGTTTATATTAATTCTTGACATAAGTTCATATTTATGGAAGAATGTCTGGACACTCAATCCAACATAATTCATAAGATGGATTATTAGACCATGCGTGAGAATAACCTTTCACCGTCCATGTCTACATATAGATTCAATATGTGAGAAAGCCTTCCAGCCTTAGAATCATCATATTGTTAGAAAACCATTCATATTATATCATATGAATGCACAAGTGTGTCTATGAGATTAACCTTTCAACAACACAACAACCAGATCATGATCATATTCACTTTACTCTCAAAGTTTTCTTAACCAACAACCAGATCATGATCATATTCACTTTACTCTCAAAGTTTTCTTAAAGCATATACAAAACTTATAATTCATGCATAATATCATAATTTTCCCTTTCAAGGATAAAGGCTCATATTGAATCGACACATCTAGAATTAACTACATTAGATATGGATAATTACATAATTCAAGTAGTTCAATTACTACAAGCATAATCTCATAATATCCTTCTTTCATCCACAAATCCACATCACAAGATCATAATTGGGAAATATGGGAGTTTCATGGGTTCTTAGGGATTTCAACATAAAAACCATAATAAATGATCAATTCAATCATAACATAAATTAATTCAAGCATTATAATTGTTTTTGAAAGGAACCGATGGTTTTGGAATCAAACCCTAGCTTTTGGGGATTTCTATCTTTGAAATTGGGGTTTTGAAGGGGATCCATGGATAAAGGACTACAGTACCATAGCAATGGAATCCAATGAATTTGAGATGAAAACCTTATTCCTTGAACCCTAGACTTAACTTCCTTCTTCTTCTTCTTCCTTGAAGCTTTAGAGAGAGGATTTTCTTTGTAGAGGATAAAGTTTTGGGACCAGTTTTGGGTTTTAGAAATAATGAATTAATTGACTTAGTTTAGTGAATTAAAATCCTTATATAGGTGATCTAATTTAACCTAAAACGACCTCACTTAGTTCTTAATTAAAACCTAAATTTCCTGAAATGCCCATAAGCTTAACTGTCAAAAAGTAATTCTAGGCGTGAACCACAGACCTCTGACCTACGGACCATGTATGTAACCACGACCCGTCTTGGTTGGGCGTGGTTTGTGGTCAAAGACGTTGGCCTTCACATACGGACCGTTGTTGGACCCATGACCCGTGTTGGTGAAACCTGGGTCGGGGTTCAAAGGAAGTGAAATGCATGCCTGACCTACGATCCCCCTCATTCACCGTCATAGACTGACCTACGAGATGTGGGTCCCCTCCGAGGTCCACTGCCCAGGAAGTTTTCTATGGTCTTTCTCAAGTACCCATGGTTGGTCCTTGGGTGTCATGCCTTAATTTCCAACACAAAACTCTTTATTTCTAAGTACGGAGAGTTACGTTTATAACTCTAACCCTCTTATTAAGCTCTAGTTTAGCCTACTAGTTTTTGGGGTGTTATACTATCGACAATTGAACAAAGTGTCTATTAAAAACAAGTATCCTCTCCCAAGGATTGATTATTTTTTTGACCAACTTCAAGGGGTAAGTTATTTCTCTAAAATTGATCTCCGATTGGGTTATCACCAATTGAGGGTGAAGGAAGAAGATATTTTGAAGACTGTTTTAGAACATGATATGGTCACTATGAGTTTCTGGTAATGTCGTTTTGGTTGACTAATGCTCTGGCGGCATTTATGGACTTGATGAATAGGGTCTAGAAAATACCTTGATATGTTTTTGATTGTGTTCATCAATGATATTTTTATTTACTGAAGGAGTAAGGATGAGCATATTGATCATTTGAGGATTGTGTTGCAAATCCTTAAGGAACAACAACTCTTGTGAAGTTTAACAAGTGTGAGTTTTTGTTAAGGTCTGTAGCTTTCCTTGGTCATATTGTTTCAAGTAACGTATAGAGGTAGATCTTAAGAAGACAGATAGGGTTAAGAGATGGCCTAGACCTCTATCACCTTCGGACATTAGGAGTTTCTTGAGTTTGGCCGATTATTATCGACGATTTGTTAAGGGTTTTTCTTCTATTGCCTCTCCATTGACGACTTTGACTCAGAATAAGTCTAAGCTTGTATTGTCCAAATTATGTGAAAAGAGTTTTCAAGAGCTGAAATATAGACTTACTTCCGCTCACGTTTTGACTTTACCGGAAGGAACGGATGGTTTTGTGGTATATTGTGATGCCTCAAGAATGGGGTCGGGATGTGTGCTTATGCAAAACAGTAAAGTTATTGCCTATGCTTCAAGGTAACTTAAGGGTCATAAGAAGAATTATCCGACCCACGATCTTGAATTAGCGGTGGTAGTTTTTTGCCTTAAATATATGGAGGCATTATTTGTATGGTGTGCATGTAGATGTGTTCATCGACCACAAAAATCTTGCAATATGTGTTTAATCAAAGAGATTTGAATCTTCGCCAAAGACGGTGGCTTGAGTTATTGAAGGATTATGATATGAGTGTTCTCTATCACCCCGAAAAGGTGAATGTATTAGCGGATGCTCTTAGTAGGTTGTCTATGGGTAGTGTTGCTCACATTGATGATGATAAGAAGGAATTGGTACGAGAGGTACATAGATTGGCCCGTTTGGGTGTTTGATGGATGGACTCCACCAAGTGTGGTATTATGGTTCAAAATGATTCTGAATCGTCTATAATATGTGCTGTGAAAGCTAAATATTATTTTGATCCGACTTTGGTAGAATTGAAGGAAGCAGTGCTCAAAAAGTCTGTTGAGGCATTCTCTCAAGGAGGAGATGAAGTACTTAGATACCAAGGTCGATTAAGAGTTCCAAATGTTGATGACTTAATGGAAAAAATCTTGACAGAAGCCCATAGTTCTCGCTATTCCATTCACCCGGGAGCCACCAAGATGTACTGTGATTTGCGGGAGATATATTGGTGGGATGGGATTAAGAAGGATATTTTGGGATTTGTAGCTAAGTTTCCAAATTGCCAACAAGTGAAGGTTGAGCATTATAAACCGAGAGGTTTATCCCCATTAGCATTCCTACTTGGAAGTGGGAAGAAGTGATTATGGACTTTATAGTAGGGTTGTCACGTACTTGTCGACAATATGATTCAATTTGTGTTACAGTAGACCAAATGACGAAATCGGCCCATTTTATTCCCATCAAAGTTTCTTATGTGGCGAAGACTATGCCAAGTTGTATGTGTGGGAAATGGTAAAGTTAGATAGGATACCTTTGTCTATTATCTTTGATAGAGGTACTAAGTTTACTTCCCAGTTTTTGAAGTCATTCTAGAAGGTTCTTGGCACAAAAGTGAGAC
>JAJOOH010006146.1:0-18671 GCA_029582605.1 Solanum gracilifrons
GATATTAGAAATTGTGAATCGTGCTTAATTGTTACATGTTATTAGAACTCAATAAACAATTATTTTGTTTATGAATTCACCCTTTTCATGGAAGTAATTTGACTATGTACAATTACAAAAAATTGCCCTAAGTCTAGACTATATTTATCATGGGATCGATCCTAACCTCATATTGGTTCTTTATTTTACAACGACCGCTTATACGTATCTAGGAAAGTGTAATTTTGGTGTATCATGCTATCATGACCTCAACTTTTGAGTCTTGACAACCTTTAATTTGTATTTCGATTGTTCCATTAATTCTAAAACGTCAAGTTTAGTAAATTACATATTTGGTTTGTGTGTACATGTTTCTGTATCAATCTTGAGAGTCCTTTTGAATACTTTGGAGTTGTATATTCTTTAGTGGTGTTCTATCGCCAACCTGTCATTTTTCTAGAAAAATTCTAGGCCGATCCTTCCGGCGAGCCCACTCTAGCTCACCAAAATGATTCGGCGAGTCTTTCTACAACATGTATTCTGCACTTTTCTTGAACTATTTCTAACTATTTTCGATATATTTTGCAGATATGGCTAGACCAAAAGTAGCTGACGGAGACATGCCTCCCCGCAAAAGGGCAAAGGGAATCAAACTTCCTACCATAGGTGGTAAGGGTAAATGAAAAGGAAAGGCACCTGCTCCTGAGTCACCGGAGGTCAGCTCCGACAGTGAGGGAGTGTACGTCACTCACCTTACCACCTCTGAGAGTGAGGGAGAGCACCAGGACCCTCAGGTTGCCATCTCTAAGACTGAGGATGAGCAGTTGCTATTGGCCCGAAGAGCTGAGTTGTGCTCCAAGAGGATGCATGATCCTTCTAGGATCCGGGTACCACAGGCCACTACTCCTCCTCCTGTCCCAGACCAGGATGTGGTCCTAGCACCACCTGCACAGGGTCCTCCTCCCCGGTCTATAAGCAGATTAAAGATTGAGGGGATAAGGACCATCATTAAGGAAAAGAGGTTGTCTACAAATGGAGTAATAGATAGATATCCATAGATCTAGCGCACCTTGAGGTCCCACAAGTTCCTGATTTTCACTAGACCCCGTGGCACTTACATTCCTAATTGGGTTCGGGAGTTTTAAACTACCTACATAGCTCTAGTACTACAAGGAAAGAGGAAGGCCACCACTATCAAGCTAGTAAACTATGTGGTTGTCAGGGGCAAGAAAGTGAAGTCTGACAGTGAGAACATCAACACACCTTTGGAGTGCACCAGCAACATTGCAAATGACTACCAGTACTTGATCAAGACCAAATTCCTGGAGTCTATGAAAAAATAGTTACCCCCTCTGTTATCTGACGGTCTCCCTAGGTGGATCGAAGCTGGAGTACCTATAGCGAAGAAGGATTTGAATGTACTTGTTTGGGTTTATTAGCAGCACAGTCATGCCGTCCCAGAATGAGTCTATCCTTCTCCACACGAAGGCGGCTTGTCTTAGGTGCATCATTGATGGGACGAGTCTCAATTTAGGCATGATCGTGGGACTGGAGATGGTCATGAGGGCTAAGAAGTGCCAAACGTCTTTTCCCTTGCCGCTGTTGATCATCGAGTTGTGCAGACGAGCCCGAGTGTCCTTTGATGCGAAGAAGGAGGTGAAAGTAATTCCAACATCTTCTACCGACATTCGGTACATTGAGACTGAGTATCTCAAGTATAAGGCTGAGAAGAAGAAGGCAGCCCCGGTGCATACTTCCCCGACTGTTGACACTGAGACACTACGTACAGAGGCAGTATTTCCGACTCATACCCCTAGGCCTTCAGGTATATCTAGTGCTGCCCCTTCTATGACTTTGAGTTCCTCTACTGCTCCCTTACCTCCTAGGTCTGCTACTAGTGCTACTACCTCCCGACCGCGACTCACCTAGGTTGCGTTACTATGGATAGGGCATCTATCCCATTCTGCTGATAGGCATACCTCCAAGCTTGAGGCCACAGTCCTTGGGATGATTGAGAGGACCCTCACTACTGTTGTGACACCTCTTAGTGTGTCTATTGATGCAATTGCGGCAAGAATAGCGGTGTATGAGCGAGGTCAGGGGGCACTGAGAAGGTGACGGCTCTAAAGGCCGCAATTGTTGAGTTGAGGAAGGACGTGGAACAGCTAAAGTCCACAGATATGTCTATGATTTTTAGGACTGTGGAGATCCCCAATATGTCAGCTGACTCTGATATGCCTCCGGCTACCACCGGAGATGAGGTTCGAGCTGATGAGGTGACTACTACTGAGTCCGAGGCTAAGACTGATGAGGAGCAGCTCGGTGTCGATGAGGAGACTACTTATGATGGCCTTACAGATGTTGAGGAGGCCATGGTGGAGTCAGCTGTGCAGATTTCATTAGTAGATACGTCCATGGCAGGCTCTAGTGGAGCTAGTGTTGATGTTAAACCGGGCACTAACGCCCAGGATCAGAATGTTGCACCGGGCATTGATGCCCCGACAGATGGAGCGACTCTTCAGACATGATTTTTCTTTACCTTCCTCTCTGTCATTATTATTGACTTTTAATTATTTTGTTGCATTTGAGGACAATTGTCTTTTTGCTTGTGGTGGGGTGAGGTATTTCCATTCCTACCTCTTGTGTATATATTGGGTTTTTGTGTTTTAAACTGTGTTTGTTTTGTATCTTGTGGATGTTTGAGCTTATGGCTCCTTGTTATGAAATGAAAATGGTTTTTGACCCTTCTAGAAAAAATATTGCCACCTCTTGTTGTGTTTGAATGTGGTTGTTCTCGTGCAAATTTGATTATCGGTTATGATCAATACCGATGACTTGAATAGTGCTCTTAATCAAACAAAATAAATGCGTGGCTACGATGAGGCCAAATTAAGTTGCATAGACAATATGTGGACTTTTTGCATCTCGTTCTGACTAGCCAGTTATCGAATGGAGTCTCTTGTGATGAACATTGCACACTAGCTCAAATAAGTCTTGTTTGATATTGGTGTCAATGCCTTGTGTGATGGTCTTACCGTGAACCTTGTGTGATGACACCTAGAATTTGCCCCATTGGTCCGATTGACTAAGTGATGCAAGCTCTTGAAATGATCTTAGGCAACAATTTTGAAGAGTGAAACTATTTGACAATATACCTCTTTTGTGGCCAACCTTGTTAGATGTGTGAACTTTTCTAGAACCTCCTTTGAGCCTTATCCTTTTATTGAAAGAAACTTGAGCAATTGAGACCCCTCTTTACTCATTCACCCATAATCCTCAAAGTGTTATTTGTGTGAATAGCCAACTTAGGTCAAAAGCCTAAGTTGGGGTGTGGTGAAAAGAGAAGGTAAATCAAGAATGTGAAAGTTCCCCCTTCTAGCAATGGACTTGAAAAAGATGAAACCCCTCCATATAAAAAAAAGAGTAAGAAAAGAAAAAGAATGAAAAAGTTGTGAAATTAGGTTGCGAAAGTTGCAAAACAAATGGGGTATCCGGTATTCCATTGGAAGTTGAATAATGGGATGAATTTTGAGCATGATTCAAATGATAATGAAAAGGAATAAAATTGATGTGCATACCACATTTCATGAGGATAGCAGCCACTGAGCCTAAATGACCATACATTTACACTCAACCCCGTAACAAGTCTTGAAAAGACCTTTTTGATCTTGAGTTAGCTAAAACAATGTTGATTGGAAAATAAGGGCAAACCTATGGGTGAAGTCATGCATGTGTTCATATTTGTGCGTGTGAGAGTTGTATGTGATTTTGAAACTATAAATTCTTGAAGAATTGTGTGTGACTATGGAATCATCTTTGTTGTGAGGGCAGTAGAGTACCTTTGTTAAGCTTGAACTTGCATTTGAAGCAAGTATTGTGAATTTGAGTACCTTTGATAATGGTGAGTCACAACTGGAATCTTTGAGTGCACAATTGATCCTTGCATGAGTAAGTTGAGTCTTGTTGTGTGCATTCATGGTTGAGTCTTTTGTAGCACTATTTGAGACATCCTTTTTGAACTGATGAACTTGAGTTTTACTTGAGGACAAACAAAAGTTTAAGTTGGGGGTATTGATGAATCCAAGATTTAGACTCATTTAGGGCCTGTTTATATAGATTTAGTGTCCTCAAATGCTTAATTTGTGCCAATAACTGATGTAAAACCCTTGACTTTCAGGTATATGGATTGAGGAACAAAGCAAGGACACTAACAGACAAAAAAGAAATAAAACAAGCTGAAAAAATGAAGATGAAAAGAAAAAAAACAGGCTCAAGAAATGAAGATGGGCGAGCCTAAGGATCGCCAAGATCACTCGGCGTGTTGCCGAGTGGCTCATCAAACCGCCTAAAGTTCCAGTGTGCCAAGTCCTGAAGGAAAGAACCAAGTTTGCGATGAAAAGAAGCAGTCGGCGGATCGCAGAGTGATTCTGTGAAGCCAAGATAGATCGCCCAAAGTTACAAACCTTGAGGATGCTGAATGCCAAGGCGAAAGGGTAATAGAAAAGACCAAAGGGCGGCTCGCCGAGTGGTTCGGCAAGCCCAACCTACTTTGCCGAATGAGCTTTCGTAGCTTATTTTCGGCGACTATAAATACATTTTTGAACATTTAGGTTAGGGTCTTTTGGTAAATATTTTAATTATCTTAAAATTTTTGTCAATCTGAGAGACAGTTTTCTCTAGTTTTTCCTTATATTTGAAGGATTAAAGAAATTAACTTTTGAGAAATTGGTAGTGGGTCTTTGAGAATCTTCAAACTGGAGCATTGTAAGGACGAAATCACTCTTACCAATTAATGGATAATCAATTTGGTAATGGTTTTTACCTTTTTATGATGTCTAGCTAAAACCCAATATTTTTGGTGTGATTATGTGATTATGGGCTGATTTAGCTGATAGGTATTGCTAATTGTTAGTTTTAATGCTATTTAAAAGTGATTTCAATCATTAATTTTGGTTTAATTTAAGAATTGTATGTGCAAATTCAGTTCTATATTTGCATTCTTAGCTTACTCGAGAGAGAGGTTTTAGAACTAAAATTATTGATTGATGCTTTGCGGGTATTGGGTTGACCTGGGTTCAGCTCGAGTGTGTGAGTCCTAAACCCAATCCCACACATTCATCTTGAGAGAGTGAATGGATTAAGGTGTGGGTTGCTTTTATTTTGCATGTTTGTTGATGTTCGAGAGAAATCACTTGATTCGGGGTAAATTCTTCGAGAGAAAATTTACTTCCACTATAGCCTAGCCTACTCACTAATATGTTTCTATTTTCTAATAGTTATATGTCTATATTAGCCTATAACCAATCACATCCCAAGAACCCGTCTCATTATTGTTAATTCGTATTGTCTGTGACTGTTGTTTGTAGTTGATAATCAAAACCAAAACTCCCATTTGACATTCGTGTCACCCCCCGATTTGAATGATGTCTTTACTCAATAGTTTTTATTCCTCTGACTGATTTGACCGCATTTATACTTCCCAATTGAATCTGAAACACGTACCGCTCCCTTGGGATTGGACCCCAACTCACTTAGTTTGGTTTTATACTGATTAACGATCGTTGACGCTTAGAATTGGATGAAGTGTCTTTGAAACGTTATTAATCATAACCCAATATCTTCAATTCCTTATTATCAAATGTTGATTCAACATCAAAAATTGAGATTTTGATTCACAAGCTGAAAGGTTTTTCATGAATATGAGTGTTTTCATTTTAAAAGAAATAACCGACTTTCAAAATTGATTCAACTTTAAGAGAAAAATCAATTTTTGAAAAAGTCGCCACCTAATTTTTTTATGAAATTAAGAAAACTTAAAGTTTTAAGACTTTACAGAATTAAGCCTAAAATATTAGAGAAAAGCGTACGGGATTCTTATTTACACTTCAAGAAATATTTTAAGGTATTTGAAGTTCCACTAACACACACTGTCTAGATGGTACTTTTCAACAGATAAGTGAATAACTCTCAAGTGGTGGTTGACGAAATATCTAATCCTCATTTTCCCTGTCTGGTGTGGTCTTGCGCTATCCCTTTCCGCTTCACGCAATGGAACGCTCCGAAGCAAGCGGGCTTCGCCGGTAGTAGCCTCCTGAATTTGTCGAATAGTTTATTTTCGACTTGAAAATTGATTTATTTGACTAACTTATGGAAAAAAGTATTTAAAGAAAATAATATTCAAAGTCATTTGAACAAGAATCAACTTGATCATTTAAAATAATTTGGAAACAAAATGATTTTTATGAAGCAACTAAGTAAATAAGTCATTAAATAAAAACTTCAAGATTTTAGTTAACATAAAAAGAAGAAACATTATCGTTTAGGGATTTAATTAAATTAAGCCAAATTTAAACAAAGGTTAGAGTTAATACAATTAATAAGCAAATAAAAGAAAAGGGAAGAAATAAGTCAAATTTGGGTCCTTTAGGCAAAATTCTAATATGTTGGGCTTTTGACCCAATCATGTCCTAATTCTAAAGTAGGCTTGCTAACATAAAATGTGCATCAGCCCTTTCTTTCTTTTAGACCTGTTGTTGGGAAAAAAATATTGGGCATTGGTCCTTTTTTTCGTCCCTATCTAGTATGTATACACTGAATGTATATATTTGTATTTAGGCTATATATCAACCCACTTTCATGTATATCAGACTGTATACCAAGTGTATACAATCCATTTCAGCTTTTGAACACTTGTAAATTAATTTTCAGCCCTATACTTCTGCTTCCAACTCGAGGCTTGCACACTTTGCTCTATAGTTGTGAGGTAAACTCGAAGAGAAAGGCAATGGGCCTCCATGGTCCATAATCGAAATGAAATAGGAAAGTCCCGAGGGACTCAAATAGCAGATGTAAACATAGACAAGAAAAGAAAAAGAATTAACATCCGAAATCGATAGAGTAAAAATGTATAAAATAATTTGCTATAAGTAGATTATGATAGAATAGTTTACGCTAAAATGTATAAAATCACGCTAAAGTAGTAACCACTCTAACTTAAGCTACTGTAAGAAACAAACTCAGCCTCAATTTGATGATGACATTAATAGGGAACCATGAAGCTAATAATTCAACACTAAAAACAATTAATAATGTATATCAAGCAATTTTATATTCTATAATCTAATCCTAGGAGAAGAAAATGAAATTAAAAGGGTCAATAGAATACTTCCAGCAAACTATTGAAGTCGGGACATATAATCTTATAATACTCTCCACTCATGGAAGTGAAATAAAGCAAGAAAAGGCTTGAATTAGTCTTTACATAGGACATAATATCGGGTCAAAATCCGTAATCAGGAACTACAAAATGAGTGCACATTTAAACAAAGATAAGAATCATATCAATAGCTAAACAATTGTTCTCCATAATAGCCACATTACTTAATATAGTAAGAGCAATAACCATGCCTGCAGGAAGAACAATGTAGAGCAGTGACTAATTACAAGCCGAGGATTCAAGCTTCAGACGACAAAAGAAAGACAACCAAGAGCTCTGAAACACTTATGACTAGTTTCAAAATAAATTGATTTTTCTTTTGGCTTATTTACACATAGGCAGAGGTAAAAAAGAATGAGAAAACTTGGCAGCAAAGTTGTAAATCAAGTTAAAAGACAAACTTTAACTAACATAGATGAGAATCTATAACAATGAATCAAAAATGAAAGAGAAGACGCCCAAAACTATGACTAAACAATGAAGAAACAAATTGTACAACCAGTGCACTCAAAATAATAATCAACCGAACATTAGTTCATTGCGAGCAAAACAAGATGGAGATTCTTTAAGATACCCTATCAGGTCAACAAATTTAATGGATAAAATATAATACCAAAGAAATTTTGCATTAATCACACGCCATATATCATTCAGATCACCAGAAAGAAAAGCTTAGTAGCTCATTCAAATAACGACACTTAAAAATTGACTATATCATAGGTAACCAACCAATATAAATGAATGACTCCTCTAATAAAGAAAGCAACGACTAACTTCTACGCTAATCATTCACTTAAACTTGAAAACCATTCAACCCAAGCAGTCTTATTTGAGTTTATAACAACATGATAGAAAGTTGAAGGTTGATCAATCAGAAGAAAGGAGCATGTAATGAATTCGAAAGAAAACAAGAACTAAAATAATATAAAACAAACTAACATAAACAGAGAAGTTTGAAACCAAACATGACGAAGCTATGAAGGACAGAAAACAAGAACAATACCAAGTTAAGGTCACGAAATTAGTTCGTAATATATTTCCAACATCCACAGACTTAAATCCCTCAAACAGTCGAGAATAGAACATGTCCACACATTAGGAACAAAAGATACATGAATTGAAATGAGTATTACCATTTAGAGGGCAGGGAACGGAGACAACAAGCCGCGAGAGCTTTTCACGACCACTGATTTCCAATACGAGAAGCAAACCCAGGAAGCTCGAGTGAAATCTTGAACACTAGTCTACTGAAACTTTGGATTTAGGAAAAGTGATATAATGAAGAGAGAATCCTTTTTGAGTGAGTGGACTTCTAAAAAACCAACCTCTTCAACAGTGAAGCGGAGGGGAATTCTATAGGGGAGAAAAAGGGTTCAAATTGGGGGGAAAACGGGAAAGGAAATTAAAAGACTTTGAATTCAAAATTCAAATTTGTTGGAGGATAAGGTTGGCCAGCAAGGAATTAGTACAAATCTTGTACAATTTTCAATGGAATCAAAAGGATAATTGCCCAGATTAGACAGGAAAAATGAAGGTATTGTGGTATTTCAACACTTGTATGATTCTCAAACGTTCCTCATACGGAAAGAATAAGGACAGAGAGGGAGAAGGAAATTTCTGGGTTTTGCTGGGTTTCACATCGGGTTCGTTGTATTTTGCTTCGGGTTCGTTGGTTGTTGCGAGGAAGAAGACTCATAAAGGGTCGTACATGTATGTATCTAGTTGTATGTATCGTTAGTGTATGGTGTTTTTTTGGGTATGTTTTAGTATTAAAAGGAATGAGCTTCTTATAAAAGTGAATTAGGCTCAGATTTCCTTTGAAAATTAAATCAAAAAGTGGTAAAATATAATGTTTATGCAATGATTCTTAGATTTGACTAGAAATTACAATTCTAGTCAATTTAAATAGCCAATTGAATTTGAAACATAGCCTATTCGGGTTAATTAGTAAATTTGGCTAAAACTTAAATGAGACGAATTCATATAAGTTTTTCTAGGTTTCGCGTCCAGTTTGTTGGGTTTCACATCGGGTTCGCTAGTCGTTGCGGGAAAGAAGACGTTAAAGGATCGTACGTGTATGTGTATGGATGTGTGTATTGTTGGTGTACAGTGTATTGCTTGGATTTGTTGTGTGTGTTTTGGTATTGAAAGGAATGGGCTTCTTGGAATATTATAGGAGTGAATTGGGCTCAGATTTCCTTTGAAGATTGATTCAAGGAGTGGCCAAATACAATGTTTATGCAATTATTGTGAGATTTGACAAGAAAGAACAATTCTAGCCGATTAACTAGCCAACTGAATTTGAAACATAGCCAATTCGGGATGATTAGTGAATTTGTCTAAAACATAAATGAGACGAATTAACATAAGTTTTGTTGGGTTTCATGTCAGGTTCGCTGGTCGTTGCGAGGAAAAAGGCACTTAAAGGTTGGTACACAAATGTGTCTGGCTGTGTGTATTGTTGGTGTACAGTGTATCGTTGGGATTTTCTGGGTGTGTTTTTGTATTAAAAAGAATGGCTTCTTATAGGAGTGAACTAGGCTCGAATTTCCTTTGAAAACTGATTCAAAAAGTGGCCAAATATATTGTTTATGCGAAGATTCTAAGACTTGACATGAAATTGCAATTGTAGTAATTCCTATGTAATTTGAAACATAGACAATTCAAATTAATTAGTGAATTCGGGTAAAACTTAAATCAGAAGAATTAATATAAGTTTTGTTGGGTTCGCTAGTAGTTTCAAGGAAGAAGACGTGTAAAGGGTCGTACACATATGTGTTTGGTTCTCTTTATCATTGGTGTAAGGTGTATTGTTGGGTGTGTTTTGGTATTAAAGAGAATAGGCTTCTGGGAATGGGCTCAGATTTCCTTTGAAGACTGATTCAAGAAGTGGTCAAATATAATATTTATGCAAGGATTCTGAGATTCGACAAGAAATTAAAACTCTAGCTGATTTAAATAGCCAGTTTGGGTTAATTTGTGAATTTGGTTAAAACTTAAATGAGACAATAATATAAGTTATGTTGGGTTTCACGCCAGGTTCGTTGGTCGTTGCGAGGAAGAGGACACATAAAGGGTGGTATTGATGAGGGGTAGATTTGACCTCATTTAAGATCTAATTACCTGAATAATTAGTTTCCTCAATGCCTAATATTGTCCTATTTTGATTAAATATTGATGATTTGCAGCTATGAAAGAAATTGGACAAGGAAAGGATTGATGTTTGAAAGAATGGTAAAAAATGCTAAAAGAAGTGCAGGTTGTATATTGTGGGTCACCTAACATGAAGAGTGGATTGCCAATTGAGCACGACCTTTCCCAAAATAACAGTTCATAGCACTTGTATCTACCAAATCAAGTCGGCAGACTCCAGTGCACAAGGTGATGTGCCGAATGAGAAAGGCAGTCTTGATGAGCATTGCCCAAAAATGACAGTATGGAAAGAAAAGATTGGCAGCTTAAAAGGGGAACTAAAGTAGTACTAGGTGATTCACCAAAAATGAAAGGCTGACTCAATCGATTTCACAAACTGAGGTTTGAAATTCCTGAAGCGTATATCATCAAAAGGCGGGATGAGAAGCAAGAGACGATGCACAGAACGAGTTTTGTGAGCCCGACTAATGTCGCCGACTATGCCACGTAGTGGAGTTTTTGTCCTAATTTTTGGAAATTGTAAATAGCCCAAAGGAGAGAGAAATTCGATATCAGATGACATAGAATAGAAAATATCATAGTTTGTGAGGAGTTTAGAGAGAGAGAAAATTTGCCTTTGAAGAACACTTTTCTATCTTTTTGGTTTAACAACTTTGTTCTTGAAATTGACAAATTGAAGTTGAATAAAAAGTGGGTTTACTTGTAATTGCTTAATTTAATGTTACCCATGGCTGCTTTCATGGAAGGTAGAATCTCTTTACTTTTTGTGATGGGTGGCTAAAACCCCAAGATCTAGGGGTGCAACTATAGGGTTGGGTGTTGAATTAATATGGTGGGTATTGTCATGCCTTGAGCTTACGCACTATACGTTGCCGGCACTCGAGAACCATCGTTGGTCCTCAGGCTTACACCTTGACTTGGCTCAATACTCAGCGGAAGACTTACTCAATAACATAGGAAAATCAAATGCAAAGATTAACTCATAAGATCTCGTTACTATGATAGTTTAACTAAAAACTATCTGGAATACTCAAATAAACATGAATATTCAACTCAAAGTCTTTAAAACATCAACAAGGAAATTGGGAAAGGACTCCTCAACTATTACTGTCTATGAAGCCTCTAAATATTGTGAGGGAAGCCGGGACAAGACACACAACCTCTTAAACAAAAAAAATCATAATTTGAAGCCCTCCAAAAAGCAAGGAGGCGCACCAAAGCTACCAGGAATGTGAGAGTATCAACAAAGCGTCGGTTGATAACCCTGAACACCTATATTTGCATCCTGAAATGATGCAGGACGAATGGCGTCAGCACATTAAATATATAAGCATGTAAGGGAAAAATATAAACATAAAAATATAGCTGAACTAATAAAAAGGGAAGACATACTCACCTCGACTCAACTCATTATGAAAACAATAATAATAAGATGCAATTAATAAAGCCTTTAAAACAGTAGATAATTACTCAAAATGTATAAAAATACAATAATACATTCTTTTACTCTTATTTGAGAGCTTCTCTAACCGACAACAATCATTATGAGGTACGTGATGATACAGAGTCTCGCCCACGCTGCCAGAACTTTCCTATACCTTGCCAGGATATATAACACCTCAACTAAGTGGATCCACTAAGCTATGCTTTAAAAGAAATAAGGAGTCATCTAAAAAGTAAGACCCTTTACTCATGTTGGCATACATGTTTATGAGGATTTTGAGTTGTCTGAACTCTTCCTCATATCGGTGCTCAATACTACTCCCAATAATATATAATTCATGCTCATATGTTTAAAAACATAACTCTTCCTCAATTTGAGATAATTACTCAAAAGATCCTCTTTAAATAGGTAGTGATCAAGACTCCTCATAAATTCAATTTTGAAATCAATGTTTCTCTCTCTTTAAATATAAAAGTATTACTCTTCGAAATACTTAGTCCCCTTATACTCATTTTGAAATATGAAAGTTAGCACTTCTACTTCTCATACAAATTTACTCAATTTTAAATCAAGTTATGAATAATTGTAAAGTACTTCTCAAAATGACTTAAAAGACTCTCTTGAACTTTCCTCTCAACTTTACCTTGATTTGAAATGTGAATTTAAGAGATATGATTAGGATTTAGAATCTCTAGATTAATAAAGGCTTAGCTAATTAGTAATAAAAATAGAAATTAAAGGAGACACAATTTAAAGAGCACTGGCGTGACACAGAGAGGGATTTAATTTTTGGTCACGAAATAAATCTCGAGACAAAGGACTCAGTATCCTCTCCACCATGCGGAGAGGGGGTGGTAGACTGGATACAGAAAATTTAAAGCTCCTCAACGACGCAAACCTGGGCACAAATATTTGTTAGTCCTTTTCTTCCTCTCCCTAACTCAATTCAATTCATACCCAATGCAATTTCATTGACCTATTTCACAAATTTTCATAAACCCAAAAAGTTTTCAATGAAATCCTCACAAAATCCATCATGAACCGCTCATTCGGAAGACCCTTATCTCAAGAATTCAACAAGACTCCATTATTAAAGAATGAAGCTAAATTCTCAAGAACTTTATCAAGAATCTCAATCAATAAACTCTACGAACAAATTTATGGATGAAAGTTACATGATTGACGTAAGGTAAAATATACCCACCACTATGAAAGCTTACACACCTCGAAGAACACTTGTTCTTGGCGAAACCTCAAGTTCTTGAAAGAACACTTGAAACACTTCTCCTTTCTCCTCTTGAAATTGCTCTCAAATCCCTAAACACTTTTTGAATGTCTAAAATTGACTTAATCTGATTAGACCCCTTAACTTTGGTAGGTAAAACGTGGTTAGGTTTTCAGGAGTAAGGAAAGACCAAAATACCCTTTCTTAAAATGGATGAAATGCCTTAATTAGAGAGGTTATACTCAAACGGACATAACTCATTCATTCGAGATCAGAATTTAGCAAACTCGGCGGCATTAGAAAGAGGACTCAAAGACATTTGATTTGATACTTCATAGGGCACCTAACTCATTATGTGCTCAAATTTATGATCGTTTAAAGTTGACCCAAAATTGAAATTTGACCGAAGTTCAAGGTATTACAGTATCTCCCCCTTGGGAACATTCTTCCTCAAATGAGATCACACTAACAAGAACATGGGTGGAAAGCATTTAACAACCCTATCTCAAGCACACAAAATGCAATTTACATACACCAAGAAAAGAGTTAGTACCTTGTTTTGGAATTTCTCCGGAAGGAAAGAGATGTGGGCATCTCTTTTTCATATCCTGCTCAGCCTCCCAAGTAGCTTCCTCAATGAATTGATTCCTCCATAAGACCTTTATTGATGCGACCCCCTTGGTTCTCAACTTGCGAACCTGACGATCCAAAATCTGAACGGGCACTTCTTCATAAGATAGGTTGTCCTTAATACAAATATTTTCAATAGGTACTATCAGTGAAGGATCACTCAAACACTTCTTTAGAATCAATACATGGAACACCGGATGAACTGTTGCTAATTCTGACGGTAGTTCCAAATCATAAGCTACATTGCCAGTCATCTTAGATATCCTGTAAGGACCAATGTACTGGGGACTGAGTTTCCCTATCTTACCAAATCTCAGAACATCCTTCATGGGTGAAACCTTCAAGTAGAGCCAATTATCAACCTCAAATTCTAAGTCTCTTCTCATAACATCTGTATAGGATTTCTAACAACTTTGTGACATTTTCAGCCTCTCCTGAATGATCTTCACCTTCTCCATAGATTGATGAACCAAGTCTTGCCCTATCAACACAACTTCACCAACCTCGAACCAACCAATAAGAGATCTACATCTTCACCCAAAAGAGCCTCATAAGGAGCCATTTGGATACTAGAGTGATTGTTGTTGTTGTAAGCAAACTCTATGAGAGGCAAGTGATCATCCCAATTACCTTTAAAGTCTATAACACATGCCCTCAACATATATTTTGAGGTCTAAATTGTGCATTCTTCTTGATCATCAGTCTATTGATGAAAAGTGGTACTAAGGTTCACCTTTGAACCTAAACTTTTCTGGAAAAACTTCCAAAACTGAGCAATGAACTATGCACCCCTATCTGAGATGATAGACACTAGAACTCCATGAAGTCAGACTATCTCTTGAGTATATAACCTGGGATAATCTTCTGCTGAATAAGTAGTCTTTAACGGCAAGAAATTAGTTGATTTACTCATTCGATCTACAATCACCTAAATTCAATCATGATGACTGCGAGATCACGGCAAGCCAGTAATGAAATCCATATTAATCCTCTCCCACTTCCATTTCGGAAGATATATATTATGAGCCATATCACCGGTTCTTTGGTGCTCTACCTTGACTTGTTGCCAATTTGGACACTTAGCTACAAAATCAGCAATACACCTCTTCATTCTACTCCACCAATAGACTTCTGTCAAGTTACGATACATCTTTGTGGAACCAGGATGGATTGAATATCTAGAACTATGAGCTTCTTCCATGATCCTATCTTGGAGTTCATCCACCCTTGGTACACACAATCTGCCTTGATAACTCAACACATTATCTCCCCCCAGTTCAAAAGCCATCACTTTCTTCTTATGACCATTTGCCTTTAGCTCAAGCAAAATAAGATTTTGGTCTTATTTCTCCTTTACTTCAGACACTAGTGATTATTCAGCCCCATTCATCATCACCACTCCACCTGCATTGGAATCTAACAACTGGACTCTAAAACGAGCAAGCATGTGCACATCTTTGGTCAACTCTTTCTTACCTTCCTCAATAAGGGCAGTACTTCCCATGGACAACCTACTCAAAGTATTAGTAGAAACATTTTCCTTACATGGGTGATAGAGTCTACTGATGTCATAGTCCTTGAGTAACTCTAACAACCTCATTTGTCTGAGATTAAGCTCTTTCTTACTGAACACATACTAGAGACTCTTGTTATCGGTGAACACATCTACATGAACACTATAGAGATTGTGACGCTATATTTTCAAGGCAAATACTACGCTGCAACCTTGAGGTCTTGAGTTGAGTAATTCTTCTCATGAAACTTAAGTTGTCTAGAGGCATAGGCAATAACCTTACCATTATGCATTAATACACTACCAAGGCCGACTCTGGATGCATTGCAATAAACAACAAAGCCTTTTGTACCCTCCGGTAAAGTCAACACTAAGACAGTAGTTAATCGGGTTTTCAATCCCTGAAAGCTTTTCTCACAAGCTCGAGACCATTAAAACTTAACTATCTTTTGAGTCAACTTTGTCAATGGAGCTGAAATAGATGAAAATCCCTCAACGAACCTTCTATAGTAACCAGCCAATCCCAAGAAGCTGTTTATATCAGTTGGAGATGTGGGTCTGGGCCAGTTCAACACTTCTTCAATCTTCTGAGCGTCAACTCCAACTCCTTCACCAGATACAATGTGGCCTAAGAATGCCACGGACTCAAGCCAAAACTCACACTTAGAAATTTAGCATACAACTCTCTATCCTTGAGAGTTTGGAGGATTATTCTCAGATGACTAGCATGATCGTCATTACGCCTCAAAATAAACAAGGATGTTGTCAATGAATACGATAACAAACATGTCAAGATACGACTTTAACACTCTATTCATACGATCCATGAATGTTGCAAGAGCATTAGTCAAGCCAAATGACATAACAAGAAACTCATAATGACCATAACTAGTCCTGAATGGTGTCTTCGAGATGTCACTTTCTCTTACTCTTAACTGATGATAGATCTGAGTTCTATCTTAGAGAAGCAAGTGGCACCCTGAAGTTGATCGAAAAGATAATAAATTCTTGAAATGGGATTCTTATTCTTTATGGTGACCTTGTTCAACTAGTGGTAATCAATACATATTCTAAGAGAACTCTCTTCCTCACAAATAAGACTGGAGCTCGCCAAGGTGAGACACTAGGTCGAAGGAAACCCTTATCAAGAAGATCTTTCAACTTCCCTATTAACTCTTTCAACTCAGCTAGAGCCATTCTATATGGCAGAATAGAGATAGGTCAAGTATTAGGAAGAATGTCTATGCAGAATTCTATTTCTCTTCCAGGAAGGACTCCGGGGAGATCATTAGGAAAGACCTATAGAAACTAACTCACAACTGGAACTGAATCAATAGGTAGTGTCTCAACACTAGAGTCATTAACTAGGATTAAGTGGTAGATGCACCCCTTGGAAACTAAATTGTTGGCCTTAAGATATAAAATGAAATAACCATTAGGCACTGCGGAACTAATCCTCTACTCTAGAATAGGCTCATTTGGAAACTGGAACTTTACTACTCGATTTCTACAATCAACTCAGGCATAAAAATCATGAATCCAGTCCATACGTAGAATAACATCAAAGTCTACCAAGTGTAGCTCAACTAAGTCATCCATGGTGTCCTTGTGATTGACAGAGATTACACAATCACGATAAACTTTCTCGGCTAGAATAGACTCAGAAACAAGTGTAGAAACACTGTAAGGCTCAATAAGTCGTTCTGGAAGAATATCAAACCTCTAAGCTATGTACAGAGTCACAAAAGACAGACTTGCACCTAGATCAAGTAATGCATATACATCAAAAGTAAAGACTTTGATCATACCAGTGAAAACATTTGGTGAATTCTCCTACTCTTGGCGACTTGTTATAGCATACAGACGGTTTGCTCCTCCACCTATCCCTGAAGTAGCTCCTCTAGGTGTAGCTCTATCTGGCGGAGTCATTGAAGAATATTGAAATCTATTGTTCCTAGGGCACTCTCTCATGAAGTGACTGGTCTAACCACACTTGAAACATCCAGTGGAACCATCACGACACGCTTTCGGTGGTTCCTACCACACTTAGCATATGTAGGAGTTCAGTTGGCCCCTTGTGCCACACTACCCTGAGATTGAGTAGGTCGAGCTCTAATGTTCTGCGAATTCTGATTCCTGAACTCACCTCTGTTGTTTGGTGCAGGTGCACTAGATAACGATGGAGCAGGCCCAATTGCCTCTTTCTGAAAAAATGACTGACTCACATTTCCTTCCGTTTGTGGTCCAGACTAATTAGATGTTTTCTTAGCCTGATTACTACAGAACTCTTCCCTATCTTTCAACTTGTCTTCCTCAACCTGCCGAACATGGATCATAAGCCTGGCTATGTCCATGTCTCCTATCAACATAGTTTCTTTACCATCCTTACTTTAAAAGTGCGACAATCCAGACACAAACAGACTCATCCTGCTCCTCATAACTGCCACCATCTCCAAAGCATAATGGGACAACTCGGTGAACTTGAGACTATACTCATGCACACTCATGGACTCTTGTTTTATGTTCATAAATTCCCTCACCTTTTTCTTCCCTTAGCTCACGAGGAAACAAGTGCCTTAGGAAGGCACTTTTAAACGTAACCCAACTTACAATTGGTGACCCTTAATCCCTGCCATTTTTTCCATTTGTCGTACCAGATCCTAGAAACACCCTTGAGTTGGTCTGCAACTAACTCTACACGCTCAGCATCAGTAACCCGCATAACCTTAAACACCTTTTGTAATTCCTCCACAAAGTTCTCCAGATCCTCAGTGACATTTGACCCTGTGATCTTTGGAGGATTCATTCTCAAGAACTCACGGATGCTGGATGTGTCAGCCACATCCCAGCGAACCACTTTTTGTTGGCCAGCTTTATTTGCGACAACTTGACTCAACATCCGAATAGCATCTCGAAAGTCAACATTTGTGAACTCTAAAGGCACTACGTAAACCACCTAGCATCTCAACACATAAGTAAAGAACAATAAAGAGTAAAATAATTTTTTCACAAGTCTCAAGGAGTTTTCATAAAAGCAAAGCGGAAGTCTAGACATTGTCTCATTTAGCCATCTATTACAATCGAAGTCTCAAAATAGGGTCACTGCCCATACAATAGAAATTGGAAAGTCAAATACAATGAAATGAATGAAACAACAAAACATCACTCGTCCTCAAATCCATGAGGACTCACCACGAGCTTTGAACAAGAAGGAAGATCACCTCAAACGCCGGAACCTACACTTAGTGGAAAAATGTAGAAGAAATATGGATTAGTACAAAATGCACCAAGTATGATAGCCATGTACAAAACCATGAAAATATGCTAGAAAGGGAATATTTAGTTGAAGAGCATGCACTTTATCAAATTTGAGAATCATCATGAAAATTGGTATAGAAGCACAAGTCATAAACATATTCAATGTATAAGTCATCACATCATAATAGAAACCCATTATGAATACCCTTAAAGTCTACTTGTGCCATGCACAAGTAAGATCCCATATTCCTAC
>JAJOOH010006147.1:0-15771 GCA_029582605.1 Solanum gracilifrons
GTAAAACAATTATGTAGTAATATTTTTGTTTTTATATTAATATAAACTCTTGTTTTGAGAAAACATACAAAAATCCATTCCTAACTCCCTGTGAACTTTATAATTCAACATTTTAGATTACAATTTTAACAATAATAAACTTAATTTTTTATATGTACTCTTTCTTTTTTTATGTATTATTTTGTTTAACATAATAAATTATTTGATTGTAATGTATTTTAATTTGTTTATAAATGATTTGCGATATAATTATGATTATGAATTTAAATATACATATGCTATCAACATCTATTCTTTGTATGTAATACCTTTTTAATGTAATACACTTTTAAATAGTAATTTTATTTTATAAATGACTGTGATGTAATTATGATTATAAATTTACATATATCTATGTTATTAACATCTATCATAAGAATTGTTACAATTTAAAAAATATCACGAGCTAAACAAATTTCATAACTACTCAAGCTCGGATCTCTCTTTTTTTATGCCAACTTCAATCCATCACCATATGAATAATCAAATAGAAATAAACGCAATGCATCTTGAGATTGGACATTCAATTTTGAATAACCTGAATAAATAAGTAATTTTATATGTTTATGTATAGCATAAGAAAGTAACACGTATTGATTGTTTTCCCATGGTAAAGGGGCAATTTAGCTTTTTACCCCCATTTATCAAAATATTTTGGTGTTTAGTAAGTCTGGAAAGACACCAAGTAATTCGTAATTGGAATTGGTGTAATTACCAGCCTAGTAACTTTCAGACTAGTAATTATGCTGACATGTTTGTTTGCTACAATGTAATTACACTGTAATTATAAGTGTATTGTTTAGTCGTACAAGTGTAATCATAAGGTTATATTCAATTTTAAAAATAAAAAATTATTTATTTAAAATTAAAATTTATATTAGACAAATAAAGACCTTTATAAATAATATTAAATTAAATATTTAAGATATATATTGTCTCTTTAAAATATATTAATTAATAAATATATATCTTAACTATTATTATAAAAATAACTGATTTATATTTTTCAATGTAGTATATTTTAATTAAATTAATCATAAAATTAAAAGTATACATTTTCATGAACATCATGAAATGCATGTTTGACAAAAAGATTACCATTTTGAATATAATATCATACAATTATAAAATATTTGACAAAAAGATTATCTATCAAGTCTAACTTAAAAAAATAATTTATAATGTAAACTATCGAGTCAATAGCATGTAATCACATGAAGTAAAAGTTGAGAATAAGAAGGAAATGAAATATAAATAATATAAAAATATTTTTAGAAAATATTAGAATAATAAAAATTAAAAACAATTTAAAATAGTAAAAATAAAAAATACATCAAAACGAAAAAGTTAAAACAAAAAAAAAAACAAAAAAACAAAGTAATTAAGTCCCTTCAGAATTAGAGAGTGTAATTATATTATGTCAATACACTCAATTATCTGTTGATCAAGTAATTACAGTATAATTACTGCGGATTTTCTAAACAGGGAGTAAAGGTGATTTCTAGTGCTTTTTAATAAGGCAGCAACTCTGTGAGTAGGGTTTTCGATTCCGCCGCTCTTGCGTCGGTCTCTTAGGCCAAGGCAGAACCGAAAACGGTACGCCGGTGCTCTTCCCCCTCTTCGACTCTCCTGTGTTTGTAGTTTATGGCTGTTTTATTTAATTTATTTTTTGTGTTTGTTTCAATTTCAGCCTTCGCACAAGACATTCATGATAAAGAAGAAGCTGGCGAAGAAACAGAGGCAAAACAGGCCTATTCCTTATTGGATCCGCATGCGCACTGACAACACCATCCGCTACAACGCCAAGCGAAGGCACTGGCGCCGCACCAAGCTCGGATTCTAAGGATACATACATTTTAGGGTCAGGGGCTTCGAGTTTAGTTTTAATTTTTAGAATTAGGACTTCAATTTTCGAATTATGTGCAAAGTTTGCACCAAGTTTCACTGTGATGTTTGCTACTTAATTAAAAGTTGAAATCATATTTCGTTTATCGCATTTCTCTCGTTGTTACTTTGGTTATATGCTACAGGTTTACTACTTCAACTTCTACCTGATTAGCAACTACATTATTACTTTGAAACGTTTTTTTTACATTATCTTCCGTTCATGAGTTTTGGTTGGGAGTTGGATGAAGAGGTGCAAATAATGTTTGATTATTAAAGGATGTGTTTATCAACATATATTGGAATCTAAACACTTCTTGGGCATTAAGGCAAATAATCAAGCATTATTTCATCTAGGTGCTTCCTTATTTTGGGAATGCTTGTGAGGTTTGTAACAGTTATCAGATCATCAGAACTGTATAGTATCATTTTGATGCAACTTCTGCTTTGAACCTTACTTTTTTTGTTGAATTTCAAGTCGTGAAATGTCCACAATGTTGGCTACTTGAATTGTATGTTTATTTCATCAGTAGTTTAGGAAATTGTCTTGTAATTTTTATTGTTCATGGTCTCGTCAAACAAAATTAGGAAGAACGGTTACGATTTTCTTTCAAAATGACTTATTATACTGCAAAAGTGTAGTTTGTGGATCTACAGCGTCCTTGAAGAACAATATGAAAGATATAGCAATGACTTTATTTTTTCACTGTGTTGAGAGATACTCTGGATCTCGAATTAAGGAGATCTATTTCCTCATAACGGGAAGATGAGCGTGTTTACCAAAAGTTAGCTATTGCTGTTATCATGCAAGCATGGTATTTGACATCTGCAAGGATAGTGTTCAACTTAATATGAACAAATATAAAAGGATGTCTATTTCAAAAAAAAACAAATATAAAAGGATGATATCATTTCCACATCAACAGATTAAACTAAAGAAGTGTGTTTTTTACTCCCATGATACAGAAATAATGGGTAATACAGCATTCAGCACTTACATAGCAGTTTGAATCCTGTGTCAATTAGACACTATTACAATTGTGAAAAAAATTTCCAAATTTGCAGTAAACGAAATCCATTCATACTTCCAACATAACTGGGAAAACAAACTTTTGAAATTTGATGTCCAGTGACATCACTTGCTGCTGCCATCACCAAATAAATACCCCAAGGAAGATCCACCACCAGGTGCTGCTTGGACCTTGGTTGAACGCCTTTCCTGCAATTATTCCAGGACAAAGATTGGTAACACTTAAATCTTTAAGCAAGCCAAAAAGGTGCTGATATTTATAATATTCTTCCATTGGGAAGAAAATCAAAGCCTAAATGCAGACTGGTCAAAACAAGAGTTCTGTTAAGAAAGAAACAAATGCAGATACATGGACCAATGATAGAAGAATGGTTTCAAAATTAAGAAAGGTCGTGTGTTTAGTATAGCAGATTGTAGAATATATAATTAAGTAGATGAATGTGTGATCTCTTTAACAACTTAAGTTTTTTGATGAGATTCCACGATTCAATAAAATACCAAAGCAGCAAAGAGAACCTGTGCATTCAATTCTCACGGCAACCCATTGTCTAATAAGATATTCATGCTCTATCCGACAGTTTAAGCTTTTAGATGAAATGATTACGCAAATCAACATAGATACAAGTTTGCAAACTTTAAAAGCACTCCAAAGTTCAAAAGAATGGCAGCAGGAATCATAAGAAGTTGTTAGCTAACATACTGTTAGAAAGTTGCCGCAGTTCTGGCCATCAGCACGAAAATAGTTGTTTGTGTTGTTACTGTGAATGCCTGCTGGTACATTCTTGGTGTTATCCACAGGTTGTGCAACAGCAACTGGCTTTGAGGCAGGCTCATTAGTTGGAGCCTTTTCCTGGTTGCGAGCAGTTTGAGAATTGTTAGCAGGCTCTCCACTTCCAAACAGGTAGCCCAAGGAACTCTGACCGCCCCCAGCACTCACTCCGCGGCCCATCCTTAATGATTAATTTCTCTACGAAAAAATCAAGTACGACATGTCAATTGAACTGTAAAATAGAACAATTCAACAGTATTTTTTAAACTAGTCAGCAATTTCTTTCAATAAACATTGACAGGCACACAATTGTGCTCAGCTCAACTACACAGCAACATCACTAAGCAAACTCATACTCCATTGTTAACGATCATCTTCGCTTTCAGAGACCAATAAGCTATATGTTCTTAACACCTACACAATCTTTTAACCAGCTTTTAATATCACGTTCTACAGGGTGCGGTGCTTCATAACTCCACTGTACATAACTAACATTCTCAATCAAAGATCAAACAAATACACATATAACATACTACATTATCCAAATCCTGTTCACTCCAAGAAAAAGTTCAAGTTCCACTTCTTAATTTTGCGCATCCAAGGGACTAGGGTTCGCACAAGGTAGGAATAAGGTTGCGTACATACCAGCCTCCCCAGACCCCACTTGCGGCACTATGGATTGCAAATCACACGCTTTAAAATGGAAGTCACTGAACACAAAACAAAACAAAACACTATAGATCCACTGAGAGAACTGTAAATCTGCCTCTGGAAAAGGGCTAAATATGTCACCATGAGATAAACAGAGGATACAAATTCCAGCTTTCTCAAACTAATCATTTTCCCATTAAACGAGCACAAGATCTAAAAAACAACAATTCACATCGACATATGAAATTATGATTATTTTAAAAAAAAACTCAGATTAAACAGAAACTCACATCAACTAGAAAAACAAAAAGCTTGAAGAAGAGAGCAAATCCATACCTTTGGTATCAATTCCGAAGCGAGAGACAGAGAAGAGGGGCCGGTTGGGGAAATAAACTAGCTTTAAATAAAGGTTTTAAAGAATTTGAATTTTGAAAAAGAAAAAGAGTAATTATACTAAATAGCCCTATAATATTAATCAATTGCAAGTTTGCAACTACAATCCTTTGAATTCTTTAGAAAATAAGATGCCACCCACACCTTTTATTGTTATGAATAATGAAAATTATAGTATACATTATTATCTGTGTTTTCTAAAAAATATTTTTGAGTCCCATATATGTATAATCCTACACAAAAAAATACACCCATCTAACTAAGTTAATTTAACCACACAGTTTTTTTTTTAGTTTTTTTTTTACAAATGTCTAACATATTTAAAATGCAAGAAAACTATTACTAGTAATAAGTAGATTATAAATATACATATTTGTTTTTATTCACTATTCAATATTAATTTTGAATAGACTATGTTTCAAAAATGTTTTTTCTTTTCTTCTAATGGAGAAATGGTTAGCTTGAGATTTTAGAGGATACATATTTTTGTTTAATATGTATTTTTTTCCATCTTTTCAATTTAATTTTGTTGTCTGATATAACTTTTGGTGTTACGATTTCATTGGTTTTCTAGTGCTTTTGTAGGTTAAATATGTTTTTTATAACTATCTTAAAAGTTAACTGTCAGGATTTATTAAATATTTGATTGTAGATAAAGAAAATCATGTATAACTAATTTATAGGATTAAACAATTTTAATCTATATTTAAAGGGTCATTTTTAATTTATCCCTAACATAAGGGATAATTTCTCAAAAATTCTCAAAACATAATTGTGAACTTTGAAACGAACCGACAAAAAGGAGTGCCCCCTCATCACGTTCCATTTGGTCTACGGATGAGTATTTTGTTTATTATATGATAGCTTAGACGAAGCGGAGATGCACGTATATTTCATTGAGGAGGATGTCTTAATTGCGAGCTGCGAGTGGTTGGATATAATCGGTATGAGAAAAGGTAGAAATAGTTAGATAATGTATTGGGAGAGATGATTAAATAGTAATTAGTATATGAAATCCTTAATTATAATATTATTTATTTATTTTTCGCCTCATTTATTGTATTATTCTCTTCTTTATTATTTTCAACATGACTATTTCAAATTTCAATATATATTATTTTTTTCATACTTAATTTTGATATACTTTATTTCAATCGAAGATTTATCGAAAACAATCTATCTATCTTAGTGGAATGTTATTATTACTGTAGGATAGTTTGGAAAGCGGAAAAGGGTCAAAAATACTCCTATGTTATTCGAAAAGGTTTAAAAATACCCTTCATCCCCCTATTGGACTAAAAATATCCCTAAGTCAACATTTTTGGTCCACTATTACCCTTTAAACTAACAACCTTATGTTTTTTTAATTATTATTATTATTAATTATTATGTGACGTCTTTCTATTGGATAAAGTTTGATTCCAACCCATCCAATCTCCTACCCCACCGATTCATATTGGCATCCCTTGACCCAAACCCAATTATAAGATCCATTAGAAATAAAAAAGATCGAATTATCTCTTTTCCTCCTTAACCTAATATCCTATTTTTCTTCTTCTTTCCCTTTTCTTATTAAGCGATTTCAAGATCAATTTCACCCAAAATAATCAAATTTTCAATGCAGCGTTTTATTGAAGTTGAAATATTCAATCGTCTATTGAAGTCGAAACATTCACATGTTTGCCAACTAAAAATGTAAAATGATTACAACTAGCAATAAATTCCCATGTAAAATACCAATCTGTAAAATTCACATGTAAAATTCAAAAAAAAAATATTTTCAGATGCACAAAATTTCTTTTCAATTTTCAAACTTCAAATCTTTATAGTATTTTCTCTTACTTTTAACTTATACACATCAATGTTTTAAAAAAATGACACAATAAGCTTAAAAGTTTATACACATCAATGTTATAAATACAGAAAATTGATAGTAATATAAGTGACAAAAACTCTAATAATGGAAAAAATTACTAAAGACAAATTAATAGTTATTTTGGGTGAAATTGATCTTGAAATAGCTTAATAAAAAAAGAAGAAAAGAAAAATAGGATATTAGGTTTAGGGGGAGGAGATGATTCAATTTTTTTTAATTTTTGATGGATCTTTTAATTGGATTTGGGTCAATGGATGTCAATATGGGTCGGTGGGGTAGGAAAAAGTTTGGTGGATTGGAATTAAACTTTATTCAATAGAAAGACGTCATGTAATAATTAATAATAATAATAATAATTAAAAAATATGAGACTGTTAGTTTAAAGGGTAATAGTGGACCAAAAAGGTTGATTGAGGGGTATTTTTTAACCCAATAGATAGATGATGGATATTTTAAAACCTTTTTAAATAATACAGGAATATTTTTGGCCCTTTTCCGTTTGGAAAGTATTGAGGGTTTTCTTATCCAATAAATAGAAAGAAAAATATATCTATGATATAACGATAATCTAATATAATTATTGGGTGGAAAAAAATATTACAGGGCCCAGCAATAAGGTACTAACATTTGAATTCGTAATACAACATTCGAATCTTGCTGTTTAAACTGTACGTTAATTTTTGCCGACTTAAGATATGGAGTCACTTGATCGGCGAGGAAATTATGCATCCACTACAACACAAATTAATAATTTTAATAGATTTGACATGCATTATGAAAAAAGAAAAATTGGCAGAAATTTCGATGGAGATTAAAAATGATAAATTTAACAGATCAAAACTTTCCCATGTACTACACTTAACTATTTTATTCTACTCTCCAACCTAAGAAACTATTCTTGTCATTTCACTCCCAAAGTCTATCAAACAGTGTTGGTAAAAGTTTGTCTATTATCCCAAATTATGCTATACCATTTTGATTGAAAGCAAAAAAATAAATAAAAAAAATACTATAGCAGTAATATATCTTTGAATAAACTAAAAATCTTTAGATAATTATAAATTAAAGAAAAAATAAACTATCACTTAAACTGAGACACAAGAAATAATTGCTTCAAATTCTTTTGGATTCATTTCATAAAAAAAGGGACCCCATTTGTGAGTTGTGAGAAATACAAAATTGAATTCGGTGCATGGGATTTTTATGGAAGAAAAATAAGTGAACACATGTGAGTTGTCAGTTCCCTTTACTGGATTTTTGTCACAACTGATAACTTGGAAAATGCAAGATAGACATGAAATCATGGTGGAAACGGCTAAGGGTCCCCCCTCCTTCCCTTTTTCTCATGCAGGTTGGATATTTATATTAAAATACGATTAATTTAAATTTACATTGCGCAGTATACATTTAAAAAAAGGACTTCCTATTTAAGAAACTTTTGTATCCAATTGATATCTCTAATTAAAAATGAAACAATCTCATGATCTGCTACACCACTCTTTCGCGGTGGAAACAGCTAAGCTGCTAGTAGTATAACAAGGATATTTGTTGACAGTACTGCATTAGTTCTTTATGTAGCAAAAAGCTGACAACATTTGTTTCAAATTTGTCGGTGGTATCACAAAATTATTGTGGCAGATGTGTCGGCAATCCCTTTTGTCCTTGCCAGAGCTTAGAAGTCTAGGTAAGTACTGAAAACGTCCATTATTTCATGACCAACAGGCAAATAGTAATTCACACACACTTGGAATAATTTTGACTTGTAAAAGTGTCGGAAGATTAACTTTGAGAAAAAAACCAATAAAAGTTAAAAAGAATCAAGTTTATTTCTATTATAACTTGTTTCTGACATTCAAATCTTAAAGCATTCCATTTCCTGAGTCACTTCCACAAGGAAATTCTCACTGTCACAAGTATAGTAAATGGAACAAAGTAATTGGATAAACCGAACATGTACACCAATAGCTACTTTGGACATTCCACATGGTTAATTTACACAACAATAACTTTGCTACATTTCTAATACAATAAGGAATTCAGCAAAACAACTTCATGTTGATGGAATCCTGGAGATATCTACCAGTATCCTATGTAGGCCTTGAGGCTTGGAGAAAAAAGGCGAGTGATCAGCACCCTTAAGATGAAAAACTTGTTCTGGAGGATTATTGCTAATTAGGTTTTGCTGTAAGGCTATTGGTATCGCATTATCTTCCGTTGTTTCTATATAAAACCGCCTAACAGAGCCATACTTGGAGTCGGTAAGACAAAGCTTCTCCAAAACTGGGGAAAAGGGAATCGGCCTCATTGAGACAGATGCTAATGCAACATCCTGCATAGAAATTTAAATGGTAAGAGGAAAAAGCATGGAATATCCACAAATGGCAATTTCCCCAAAGGTATACAGACAGATTTTGTAAGTAAAGACACCAGTTATCCATTTCAAAACCCACAAAAAGAATATCAATTTTAAGTCTTTCCCTTGCTTCTATAATAAACCAACAATTAGCAATTCATATGACAGGTTTAGGGCATCCAATGAATGATCAATTAATACCAAGATATAGGTGATACCAAGTAAAGAATTAGATAAGGCTCTTTATTTTACTCTGCTATGTTTTGCATTGTCCGACAGAGGATAAGCTAACCTACTAATGTGGAATCACATATACCACACTCTGGTGCCCATATATTAAGCTTTTCAGGGCCATTGACATCTGCCCCAAAAGAAATATGTTGCTCAACTCATATAGGTACCCTTTACTCCCTTTCTCCCAACTCCCAATTTGTAGTGGTCATGACCAGTAACGGAAGTTGCAAAGATTTTTCGCAAGTCATGTTTTAGAGTTAGAAAGTAAAAGTATTACATGGAAGAGTCCATTTTAGCATTTACGGGAAAGCTGAAAGGTAGATTTTGCCATTTTTCGAAACATAAAATACTTCATCTATAACTCAAAGACAACATACCTTAGCAGGACTATGGTTGAATAACAAGTCCCTGAGGAGTGACTTGTCCAAATCAATAGCAGTTGGAGGCTTGTCGTTCCCATTGGCATAAATAAATATTTGAGACTGTCTCATAAGGTCATTTGAATCCGTCTGCAATGAATATGAACTTTTGTTAACAACAGGAGAAATTAAAACTCAATTAGTCAAACAAGCAGCAAAAAAGCTTCAACCACCACAACTCCAGATACCAAGGGATCCTTTTAAATTCTAATTCACCTCATTCTAGAATTACAATACCAACTGAAGTTTCAAGAATTTTGTCAACCCAATTTCGAGAGGGACTGTAAAAGTTAGCGCGAGGTAAGTCACCTTCAATCTCTCTCTCTCTCTCTTTCTTTATTACCTTGCCAGAGACGATTTTGGGACAATTTTCTTCAAATATTCTAGATCTCATTTCAATAAGCAAAGTTTCTCCAAGAAACCAGAGATGATTCATTCACAAGTTTTCCTCCAAAATACAGCTGGTGGAGAAACTATACAGAAAAGCACATAGTTCACTCCTTCACCAGAAACATATAGCATGTGTTCTTGTGGGTTATCATGATGAATAGTAGATTCCTTGAAGCACGTCACAGAAAACCTGCACGGCAGTGACATGACATCCCCAATTTTCAAGACTTAAGTTTAAATTTCTTCATGAGTATATCATGGCATCTATGTCCTAAATGATGAAGCACTGACGCTGATGCTTACCAAAACATGGCAACCTATGTGAAAATGAGATTGACTTAAAAGCAAGAGCTCAAAGACCCATTAGGTCTCAAGAGGAATAGTGAAATCAATATCTGTATCATGTAGTTTAACTGTCATAGCCCCAATATGCTAAGATACGTGCCCCAAATATTCACAAGAGAAAACGACTTTACATCTAGCAGAGATGATCTGATCACAAATTAAGATAAGGGATAAGTGTGGGTCGCTTGAATAAATGAACAACGAGCTCAATAATCAAAGGAGACATGTAACATAAACTTACAAGGACAAAGGTCAAATTGGGTGCACAGTGCAGATTTCAAAAGAACCGATTGAAAGTAGTTGATCAAAATGACCAACTTTTACCTTTTGTGAGAACATATCAAGGGCACTTTGTCCACTAGTGAGCATTGCAGCAGCAACAAACACAGCTTTCGAAACCTTAAGGGAATGGAGCTCCATCGCAAAAGATATACATGCACCGCCAAAATCATGTCCCACCAAAATCACCTACATGGTTAAAAAAATATTCCAATTTTAATTCAACCATGGTAGAGCGAAAATAGTTATGAAGGATGATAAGGACTTTCCACTATAGTTAGGTTGGGATTTGGAGATTCATAAATCTCAGCATTCATATCTAAAAGTATCATGAAGTGATATATCCAAACCTCACTTTACGACTAATTAACTTGCCCAATGAGCACAATAAAATAGATTAATCCAATGTGGGAAGAAGAAAACTTTTCCTTTCTGTTTTATCATGAATTGCTGCTCTTCACCTAGCTAATGCAACAAAGACTTGGCTAGGGACAGGGTACTTTAAGTTAAATCACACAGCAAGTTCATATGATTATTGATGATATGACCTTTTCCATCTTGTTCCCCTGTTTCCTGATTTCGCACTCTGGGTCACTTGTATTTAGTTTAATTTAAGATGAATCGTGTTGAAACAGCTGAAGTTTTGCTTCAAAGAGATGTGACTGCTTATCCTTCTATAAATCCTCATTTGAGGAGAAAGAATGGAAGAAGGTTGTTCATACTGAATAGCACTATTACAGCAAAAATGAGCATGACCTTCTCTCAATCACAACAGATAATGGAGAAGAATGTGATTTTGCAGGTACCAGAGTTTTGGAACAGCTAACTTGGCAAAGAATAAAAAGTTCCTACAAATCACACTTTTTTTAATATACTCAGTTCTTATAAACACTTCACCAGTCAATCTCCACTAGTGCCCAAGAATTAGGAAGCACATGGTTTTCTTTAAAGCTCTGAATTTCCAAAATAATGCAAGATATAATAATGGATTCAGTGGGAAACAGAATGCTAGAAATGATACAGAACTAACCTTCTCTCCATCAGCAAGCTTCTCAAGAAAATCAGTAAGCGGCTGTACATATTGCGATAGGCTTGCGATGCTATTTGTGTCGAAAGAATGAATGCCTGAACCAGTTAAATCAACCGCAGTAACTTTAAATCCAGCTTCTTCTAAAAGTGCAATGGTTTTATACCAACACCAGGCCCCAAATCCACCACCATGAACGAGGACGAAATGGTTCGTCTCTAAATCATCAACCTTCACTTCCTGCAAAAGATAGACATCAAGAAGACTGAACTTAGACAAACTTACACCATGACACCATAGTAGAAAGCAAAAGGACTGTTCTTCTTTATTTATTTAGGGGGGGATTGGACAGCAGAAGATTGCTCTTAGTATTCCTGGAGCAAAATGTATCCCAATTACCATATGTATGAATGTTGATCACATGAAAACAAGAAAACGGAAGGAAGCTAAACTGCAATGAGGCTGTCTCAATTTGTGGTTTCCTGCTGAGTTACCTGGAACTACTAGATAGAAGTTTAGTGGCTTTAAGGGGAATGAACCACTACAAATGAACATACATTCTTGACCAAGTCTAAGCTAAACCTACAAAATGGCTCAATATCTGTAATTTCCATTTCAGATTGCGGGTAGTAATTAGTATGAGGTTTAAAGTTCAAATTACATTAGCAGCACTTAGTTGTGTTATTTTCATTTTTTCCCAAACCTATTTTAGCACTGTTTTTTTCTTCTTAAAATTAATACCTTAGACAATGTCGTTTTATATCTTCACGAATGTATTTGTATTGGTTATCCGATGAGGTAGTGTTTAAATTGAGGATGAACACCATTTTCAGCTACCCTTGCATATTAATATAATTCAATACTTTCAAGCAAGTGAATTTTTGAAGTTACTTAATGATACATTGAAGAATTACCCACCTTAAGTTAGTTTTGACTTAAATGAATGTTAACTCCGCTTAATTATTTTTTTTTGGGCATAATTTAATTTGACATGAATTTTTTTTAAAAAAATCTTGAAATTTGTGTTAGTAATAAATACATCTTAACATTCATGTCCTATAGGCTATAACACTACTGAAACTTGGGATCTAAATCTTGTCACAGCATTTTGTGGCTAAAATACCTTCTCATCAATAATATATCGAAATGTGTCATTATATTTTTAATGGACTAATAAGGAAATAATGTCAAAGTAGAACACAGGATCATCTTAAAATCTCACTGTCTGCCGGTGGCATTTCTAAATAGCATAATAAACAATTCTTAGTATATTAGTCTAATTCTCTGACAAAATTTTCTTCCATTATTTAAGTGCATTATTCCCATGATGCACGGAAATCTAATCTATCAATTGGAATACAGCAAACTCGCAAAAGCTACGGATTCATCGCCCATAAATAGGTAATCATATAAAGGAACAACGAAATACAAATCAAGCAAATGCCAGAATTGTTAAGTAAATAATAGAAGTGCAAAAAAAAAAAAGAAGAAGCAGATACCTGGTTCACAAGCTGGTGAGGCTGAAGAAGAGGATCAGTAAGAGAGCGTGCCCTAGAGCTAGAGGAACGCGGCAGAGGTGGATTCTTCTTAGAATTCGAATTCGGATACCGAAGCGAAGCTGAACGATCAAAAGGAACAGCACCACCTCTTCCGCCGTTTTGCATTTGCTGCTGTAGGAGAATCGCAGCGGCGAGAGCTCGTTCCTGAATGATGGAATCGTCTCTCTTAGTCGATCGATTCCTAGACCACCTGTTGCTCCCGCCGCCATTAACGGCGGCCGCCGATTGATTCGTTAAACGTTTGGATTGCCGCTTCTTCACGGGGCCGGAACTCCGTGATAAACACATGCCCATTTCTGATTGATTGATATTCACATGCAACAGATTTACACAGGTATATACAATAAGAATAACGTATACGTACAAGTATCTGATGCTTGCCCCAAAGCAGTTGAGAGTTGAGAGAGATGAAGATGGTTAGCAGTACCAGTATTGCTTTATTTGTTTAGAACTGCTTTCACAAGTAAAGGTGATAAAAAGTGTGTGTGAAGTCGATATGAAAATGCCCATAATTTTGGTTTATATTACTAAAATAACCTTTTATTTTCCTGTTGCCGTTTGCAAATAAAACGGGGGACGTGTGTAAGATGTGGGAGATTAGTCTTCCTTCTGGGTCATGGTAGTTTTCCAGCATTCAATTCTTTTATTTTATTTTCTTTTATAGTTCGTGTCACTTTATGTAACGTTTAATATATCGACGGTCATTTGGATTCGAATTAAAACTTGTTTTAACTAAACATCTAAATTCATAATAAAGTATTCATAAATTCTTTTTTAATAATTTTTAAAAAATTTTTTACGTGTATTCTTAAGTGTCTATTAGATAATCAAATTAACTATATAAAATATATTGTCTCTTAGAATATGCTTATCAATATGATTGAGGGCAAATACATATAACTAAATAAAGTGACCTAGTTTAAATGTTTATTTTTTCTAGGTAATGTACATTTGAGAACACAAATAAATATTTTTAAATTAAAAATTAAAAATATTTGATAAAAATACATTATCATGTGTCAGGACACAAATACAATTTAAGTTATTTTAAAAGTTTTGTAAGTAATTTGAAGTGAAAGTTGTGAAAATAAATTTAAAAAAATTTCAAATTTCAAAAATTCAACTTAATTGTAATAATTTTATAATTTTCCAAACTAAAAAAATAAAAGTAAAATATATATTTAAGGTCAAACAAGCAATAAATGCTAAGAGAAAATTTGGGGAACAAATGGCATAGTTTGGTTTTTGGAGTGTGTGTGGGACATGGTTTCATTAATTGAAATTAAAATTAGGAATTTTGTTTATTTTTAAAAAAAATGTAAAGAGTTTAAAAGTAAGATTTTTGCCAACCTTAGAGCAGTTTCCCACTAAGTTGCTCGTGTCACCTCACATTGAAAGCTCCTTTTAACAAACACACCTGTTTTTCTTCTTTTTCTCCACTTTACATCTCATTTTACTTGATTTAATTATTTCTTCTTTTTTACTTACTCCTCAATATATTATTATTGCTTAATTAGTATAGTGTTGGTGAATGAAAAATTCAAATTGGAAAAACAGAATATATGCCATTTCATTGTACAAAAGGGATAGAAACAAGAGTAATTTTCTTTTTAAGTCCCTCGTGAATCATGATGTTCTCTTATTCCTTAAAATAACAAACCAAAGTTTAGTACTCATTTACTTTTTCCTTCTCCTAAATATTTAGATATTGCTCAAATTATGATCATAACTTAGAAATATGTACGATTTATCTTAATTTTAGTTTAGGCCTTAGGGATATCTATGCTTTATTCCTTTTTTATTTTTTAGATTTCTTTGTCCCTACCAAATTTATGGTAAAAGAGTGGAAAAGAGCAAAAGAATTTCAATGTATCGTTGAAACATCTACCTTACTACCTTAGGACTTCTAGACCAAGTTTAGATCTCCTATAGCAAATACCTTTTTAAAAAAAAATCCTTTTTCTCAATTTATGCAGTATCATTGAAATTTTGATATTAAATTTTTAATTTTTTATTGTGAATTTAGATATAAAAATTTAATTTTTTATTTAAAAATTATGTAAAAATATTAAAGATCATAAAAATTAAAAAAATTAAATTATTTAAAGATATAAAAAAACTCTGTATAAAAAATTTAGATGACTCGAAAAAAATTCAAGCTACGCCACATAACTTGAGAGAATAATTTGTTCAGCCGAAATGTCAAGAGCGTTTATTTTTCTAGAAAATTACGTTTAGTTTAGAAAAGGTTAGGTGTCTGGCCAAGTTTTTCATAAAAAAAAATAATATTTACGATAGCTGATGAAATATAAGTTAGTTAGTTAAAGTTCACAGAGTTAGTTAGACAGAGTTAGTTAGCACTGTTACTGCTTCACAGAGTTAGTTAGTTAGAGTTGGTTACAGAAAGTCAAATTTTGCATAAGTTGGTTAGCTAGCTTACAATTCGTGTATCTATATATACAGAGTCACATGTAACAATCACTACTTAATTTTTCATTCAATGAAACAGTTTCTTTCCATTTA
>JAJOOH010006148.1:0-14985 GCA_029582605.1 Solanum gracilifrons
GAATTAAATGTCATCCCAGATACCTGATATGCTCATTATAGGCTCTTGTTCTGATTATAATAGTGCTGGCAGTTTATGATTTTGTCCCATGTTGATTGACATTTTGGCACCAAAGCTGGACCAATCACTATTTTCCTCTATCCGTTTCCTTACAGATAGACTTGGGAGGCGTCAATTTCTTGCAGTGGGACCAACAATTGCCCCATTGCTGCTGATGACTTCTCAGATACCAACATCATGTAAAAGTCTTTATGCAGCATCTTACCCTGTTAATTCCCTATACTTTTGTTTTAATGTTTGACAAAATGAAGTTGTGATGCATTTCTCACAGTCACAGTTCCATTCATGTATCTTGTTGATTCTTTAAATTTTAATGACTGGTATCCTAAGAGTACACCCTTTGATATGGCTCAGTTGCTGCAGAAAATAAGAAGGGATTTCTGCCTGTCACGGACAAGAAGGATGGATACTCTTTCCTCTATCCTTTTGGGTGGCAGGTCATTCTTCACTTAATGATTATAATGATCTCTGTTGGTTTTCTTTTACGTTTGTCTTTTGTTGTAATGTCATAGTTGTGTAAATAGTTTGCTTGGGAAACATGAGTATGGAGCTGCATTTGTGGGTTTAGCAATTTCAGATCTTCACTCCATAAAATAAATTTAGTCACCTTCTATAGAATTTAACTAATTTTTTTAGCAAATTTCTGAATCACTTAACCCCCTTATAAATTAAACCTGTCTTATCCATTGATACAATTTTTTCTTTAGCTGTTTCTTTATTCATTTTCTACCCTTACCCAGGAAGTCGTTGTTGAAGGTGAAGATAAAGTTTTCAAAGATGTTATTGAACCACTAGAAAGTGCTAGCGTAAATTTGGTACCAAGCAGTAAAGAGGACATACGGGATTTTGGTTCGCCACAACAGGTTTGTTAAAATGCTAGATCATTTATCCCAGACATTTACATGAAAAAGGCTTCATGTAACTGTTTGGATTATTTTGCCCAATGGAAACTTAGATTTTCAGGTGGACTTCTTGATTGTGGGCACTCATGAATGTGTCCTAACCAGAAACTATTCATATTGCAGGTTGCTGAAACTTTAATAAAAAAGTTTTTAGCATCGCCTTCTCAGAAAACAAAACTAATTGAAGCATCAGAGGTGTGCATTTTGATATTTCTTCCATTTCTGAAAATTTGTAACTGATCCTTGACTGCTTGTCATGCTGAACTATCATTGGTGTTACTGTTGAATAAACATTTCAGAGCTTTAGCATCTTTGATGTAACTCACTTATATATCCTTCTGGATTGAATCATTTGGTCAACATATTTTGATGTTTTATGCCCTTAAAAAAATCCATTCAGCCTTACAAGAAAGAAAGCTTATGTATTGTGTAGCTACGTTGATGCAACAACAACTAAATCTTAGTCTGAAGCTTGTTTAAGTAATTTGTTTTCTCTGGATCCTTTAACTTAATACAAGAAGCAAAAAAAGTAAAAATTGTTAGCTCAGTGCTACTTATGTTAGAAGGAACATGAATATTTAAAGTTACAATGTTGGGAGCCTCTGTTGCGGTTTCCAATGAACTTAAAACAAGAAGTAAAAATGTTAATATGGTCGATTCACAGAAGTCAAGTTGCAATTATTTCTTCTTCTTTATACTTCCTATCTTTTTTTTTCCTCATTGTGTAGCAGTTTACAACAACAACAACATATCTAGTACATTACCGCAACGGAGGGTGAAATGATCAAGGTAGAGAGGCAGTTTCGGATAGATCCTTGGCTCAAGGAAATCGTTTTTCAAAGAAGGTTTGAAAGAGAAGAAAGAGTAAAAGGCTAAGATGAAGATGTTGAAAAAAAGAAAAGTAGTAACAGTATATTAAGGATAACCCAAGTGAAAGGAACAGTATATTGAAGCATAAGTTAAAACAATTACCATTTAAAAAAATATAATTGAAGCATAAGTTAATGCTAGTATAATAGTAATAAATCAGATAAGGGTACATACAGATGTTCTATACTGGAACTCTGCTCTACCACTGTGCAAAGAAAACACTCTACTACCTACTAATCGTCTAACACTATCTTCCACATTGATGCTTTTCAATCTAAGATCATGTCCTCGGTTAGTTGCAGATGTGTCACGTCTTGTACAATCACCTCTCCCCTGTGCTTCCTCAGTCTACCTCTACCTCTCCTCCTCTCCTCAGACCTATCGCCGCCAACTTCTCAATCTTGTTTCCCGCATCTTGTCCACCACGACAGCTACTCCCACATTGCCATGTATATCTTCATTCCTGAACTTATCACTTCTAGTATGCCCGCACATCCATCTAAACATTCTTATATCTTCTACCTTCATCTTCTGAACAAGCGAATTCTAGATTGGCCAACACCCCACCCCGTACAACATAATCGATCTAATTCTGTGTAGCAGTTAGTCCTGAAATTTTCTAGTTTTAGGTAGGTAAACCTTTTCAGGAGTTTTGAACTTTGCTTTGAAAAGCATATATTTATCTCCATCTTTTTACAGTTCATGTTGTGACATATATGAGTTTGTGCACTACTTTGACTGGTGACCTGTGTTCCAATTTTCTCATAACTCTCTAGTGGCACTCAGGTCTATTTAGAGAACATGAGTATAGGAGAAATTTTGGTTTACAAAAAAGCGGTCTCTCTTCAAATCTCTACCAAGGAATGATTCCTTTTTTTTTTGGATTAGTACCAAGAAATGACAAATAATTAACAATTAAATTGCAGTTTAGCCGTCATGAGTCTGTTGTCCTCCTAATTAGTTTTAAATGCCAACCACTTCACAATTCTTGGAAAATATTTAAAGTCATCTTGCATTGGATAAAATTACTAGACTAAAAAAGACTAGTTACTATATGAGATCTTGAATTATATCTAGTTATCTACTAAGGATCAGCTATTGACAATTTGTATCATGTAAGATAAACGATGTTATGATCAATATTTATGATTCAATTTCTAGATATTCTTGGATTGAGGTCATAAATTGCTTAGATTGGTTTCACTGGAGTAAAGTTAAGCTACTTCTGCCACTGCTGTCATTATTAGAAATGGCATTTAGCTATTACAAGATAACTTATTTCTATATGTTGGTACTGATCATCTCATTGTCATACTTGAATACATCACTAGGAAATATGACAAGTAATCCCACCCAGTTCTTCTCCCTTTTGCAGTCTTTCCCGGAGGTAATGAGATTTTTTTTTTAAATGATAAAAACTTCAACCTACACACAACTCCCAACGAATGAAGGAGAGAGAGAGACTAACTCACAGTCATGAGGTGAGAGTCATAATATAATTTAATCATCTAGCTCGTCTTTTCACCTTTGTACTAATGAAAGTTTTGGGACTTCCATGTTGGAGGTCTCAAGTTCGAAACCCCTTGCCAGCGAAAGCAAGGGATTTGCCTTCTGGGTCGAGCTCGTCGCACCAGGATTGCCTAGTGTGGGTTACCTCTCCTATGTGGTTTGCGAGCTATTGCATAGGAGCGGGGGTTTTACCCTGTGCGCACCCAACGGGTAGCGGCTGTGGGTTTCCCTTGTCATCAAAAAAAAGGAAAGACAGTTAATATGATGCACATGGAATTTTGATATTGCCAGCTTCACTTTTCTACCTGCTTTACTTCTACCGTGTATAGATTCTTCATAAGAACTGGTGAGGCTTGGCATTTGTTTTTGGCAAATGATAAGCATCTTCCTGGTGCGCACTACTGACTCAGGACATCATGGCTTTTTCAGTAAAATGAGAACTGGGATTAGATTCATCACGTGATTAAACAACTCTGCGAGCTATTATTTTCCTTATATGCTTATTACTTTTTATCATGTTTGTATTATCTAATATTAGCTTTTACATAACCATTGGATGCATCTAAATTTATTTCGGGATCATTGTCTGATCATTTTGTAGCGCATCGTTGATGGAAAAACCTATTACACGTTCGAGTTTGTTGCACAAGCCCCAAATTATACTCGGCATGCCCTCACTGTAGTCTGCATTGGCAATGGTATGAATTGTATCTTAGGTTTTAATTGATGATGTGCATGCTATGGAGAATGTTCTACTTCGCTGGCTTGGTTCTGGAATAGAACTTGGTTACCTGCAAGTTCTTAAATTATTGTAGTTAAGCACTAACTATTTGAAAGATGCAGCAATTTAAATCTCGAGGACATTCCTCTGAACCTGAAAAATGACATGCAGTGATTTTTCCTAACCTGCGGAGTCGTCAACTTAGCAAGAACTGATTTAGTCTCCTATATCCTCATATAGGATAATATGATAACATATATAGATAGATTTATCTACATCGACAATAAGGTTTATTAGTTTACTTCTACCTCAAAACTCATGAGTCATGCAAGTGATCTGCCATCAGTGACTGTCTTTGTCGTCAGCATGCTAGTAGATTAGGCCTTCTTTCCCGTCAGGGATAACTAAGAAAGAAGTGAATTATTGGAAGAGGGTTCAAACCCCTTAAAACTAAAATGTTGATGCATCCAATAGTTTGTATTATATAAGCAGTACAACTACTTCTATCAACTGCTATATTTGTTCTGTTTATCTGCCCAGCCTGAGTGCTTTGTATCTATAATTTTGAATCTTTCATGCACCAAGAATCAACTGTATGGTAAGATATAATAGTGATGACCTCATGGATGTATTGAACTTACGAGAAACGTGCCATTGTTTAATTTGAACGTAAGGTTAATGCCGGTCAGCCCAAGACTTCCCTGGTTCCATGTTATGCGTATCCTGATCCCCTCCTCCTATTGTTTTTGCTACTCATTGTGTCTAAAATCACTGTCTTCTCTGCTTTACATGGACTTGAATATGCATAAACTTCCTAATATTTCAATTTGAATGGTGAATCGTAATGCAGGAAAGTTCTATACATTGACAACTGGTGCAAATGAGAGGAGATGGGGGAAGATGAAGGATAGACTACACACTGTGGTTGATTCCTTCCAAATTTTCAATGTTTAGTATACTTCAATAACACTTCCTTTTTTTGTTGTTAAAATCCCAGTTTTCATCTTTAAATAACTGCGATCAGAGGTTGTATAATTAATGTAGATAAGAGTGTTGTGCCTAATCTCACCCATTGCTTGTCAAAATAACAGTACAGATTTTATGGCAGCAGCCTTTGTAGAATACTCATTGTTCTATTTCAATATCCCTGTATTTTCTTTTCTCTACTGCCCCCATAGTTAGTAAAGAAAACCTTCTCTCCGAAGGACTATTTTTCTTTGTGAAAAAGAACGAAGATGACAAAATCTCACAAGTTACAGTAAAATTTCATTAGAGCACATTATTTTCATGGCATGTATAAGCCTTGGAAATCATGCGTAAAAGGCTTTGTGATTTGTTTCTACCATTCACAGCAAATGTGCTCTAAATTAACAGATAAAGAATGAGAATGGCATGCAATTCTATTCATTAACCAAAGCATGAACTGCATGATTCTTCTATTATTTCTTTCAACTTTCTTTGACCCCATATTTTCTCCTGTGGTCTTTCTTTATTGAGCCAAATTCCTGGTTGGAGCTCATCAGGAAATGATTATCTTGAAAGAATATGTACACATATATTAAGTTACCCTCTAAATAAAAAGCAAACTTTGTGTCATTTTCATGGGTACAAGATCATGTTTCCCTGTTCCACACAGCATGTATAATAAGCATTACTTTATCTAGGTTTCTTTCAGATGAAGCATGCCATCTTTAATTTATGCCCTTAAACATCATTATATGCCATAATGCTGTCATTAGATAAAGGGCCAAAAAAGCAAGAAAAGGGCCAGATTAGGCCGTTTCATGGGATCCCCATTCACATTAGCAGCCACTAGCACAAACTCCTGTTTAATAATATATGATTAGTTATTAATTAAGATTAACTTATATGTACAAATCATGTCCTACAATGTTTCAGCTCGATATATCTTTTAGATGTGTCAAAATTGGTTCAGAACAGCACATAGTGATGGCTAAATATATTGTATTAAATTGTCCACTTTTTTGTAATGGGCATAAACTTTGTATTATAAGGGCTCTTTCATAAACAGAGACATACAATGTATGAAAGATAAGAAGCAAGGGTGCCCCTTGTTTATGGTTTCTTTAACATGTTCTACAAACACTAAGCACCATAAGTGTAAGCAATAATCAACCGCACATACGACTAAACTAATAAAAACATTGTAAAGTTTTATAGATATAAATTCATAATCGATTAGACCTTTAGTATATTTAGAGAAATTAATTGATTTTTCAAGCTAATGTCTGGCGAAAAATCGTTACATCTTAGCACAACCCTTTTCTTATTACTTGTTAGGGTTGTTTGTTGTGTAACCTCTTTTCACACAAGACACATAAGAAAATGTGCAAATAAAACGCAGTAATTTTTTGTAGGATTATTTTATTTTATTCAATTTGTAAGGGTAAAAAAAAACCATTTCCTCGTTTTGTGGCTCTTTTGACAACACACGCATATTTACATGACCCTTAATTAGTTTAATTATATGGGGTGGGGATAATTCATTAGTGAATAGTATCATATTTGTTGAGATAAGGGATCAAGAGATAAATTAATACTATTTTTTCTACCGTCCCTATTTTTCGGGTGCGTATTATTAAATCTGTTTGTGTGTAATAACTTACAAATCACATACAAGATGTAAATTGTATTAGATAAGTCATGTGCAACTAACTAGATCAACTAAAAGAATTAACGTCTAACTTTCTTTATATATATTATACCACATGTTGCATCAACTTAACCATCCTTAAGAATTCTGAATTAATAAATTGATATATAGTACATGCAACAAGTTATCATGGGGTCCAAGATGAGGCTGAGAATCATCATCATAGGGCATCCCACAAGTTAGTGACTGTCAACTTCATAAAAAAATGATAAGAAATGTGCTTGAAATTCATGATCATCAGCAGAATCAGTATACAGCTAAGTATTAAACACTTTTTAATATAATAATTGCCATGCCTCTTCATTTTGATTGGATGTACCCATATTTTAAAATTCTGTGGTATATTCACTACCACTTCTCATTGTCGTGTGTTTATCATTTAGAGTAACTTCACAATGAAGAATTTATTCTCCACATTACATTCCAAAGGGAAATAACTTTTCCATTATTTGATTTTTTTACCATATTCATGCTATTCCATTGCCTCCAAAACGAAAAAAAAAGTACACTAGATATTTTGTACGAATATTTGTACACAACCCCACTCGTAAAAAAACAAAATAACAAAAGAATTTTAACTTATATTTACTAACAATGTAATTAGGGTTGCACGTCATTGAAAATTATACTTACACAGGATAAATATAAATTCTTTTATATGTATATAGAGAGAAATTATTGAATCAGTCTCTTTGACATAATGAGTGAAAATCATTTTCATCCCCAACTTTGATTTAAAAATTAAAATCCCACCTTAATATTCAGAAATAGTCATTCTCGAGGCTCTATTAAAATAAAATAGGTCGATATTAACCCTGAGATGAAAATCATGCCTTCGTCGTTAAAAAAAGCAAATAATGGAGAGAAGACATCACAGTGGCTATTGTTCCACTTAATTTCTTCAATTAAATCACTCTTAAGATCTTGATTAACCTTTTGATGTAGTTTTGGATTAAGCACCTAAAATTTAATTGGAAAATTAACTGTCTTAAAACACTTTGATCAACTAATTTATGAAATATATGTACGTATTTATATACAACATATACACTTCGATCATGTGGATAAAGTAGTTGGCCAAACGGATATATATGCATAACTAGCCTATTTAATTTTTACTAAAACAGTTAACAAATAGACAACATAGTCCATCCATATTAATTAGAAAGGCTCTTCTTATCTAACCTGGATATATTAAAGAACTATTAGTAAAATTTGAGCTTAATTATTCCTTTGAATTGGAACAAGTAGTTATTAGTCATGTTGTAACTTTATATTATAATATTAAATAAATACAAAGGTAACCTTAACAAATCTAATAAAGTAAGAAAATAATCAACACAGTCCCAAGAGAGAATCCATGCAAATTATGTGGTGTAGGTAGCTAATATTACAAATTTTAAAGGAGAAAACTTGGAAGAGAAGTTGTAAATACAAAAAATATATATATAAAGAAGAAAAAACACTATTGGTGGTCAAAGGCATAATTACTCTTCCCTGTCCACTTATGATATATGTAATATATTCCCTTCCCTTTGCAATTCCTACATCATAATATTATTCATATCACAATATTAATCGGAATTCAAAATAAATATCCAACACATACCAAAAGTAACAAATAATCAGAGATGCCATATTTCCTTACAATATTCCTCTTTCTTTATCAAGCTTTTAGCCATATCTTTTTATCGAAAGATCCAAATTTTGATATATCGTCCCAAATCCCAACCATACACGTTCTTGGACAAAGTTTATGTACGGATATGCTGTTTGGTTTTTCATGTAGCTAGTACACCATGAGAAACACAAGATTAATTAGTAGTACTTGGTACTAATGAACAGGCAATGTAGTTGTGTCAAATGAACGTGTTGGATTAAAAGCGATCAAATTAATAAATGATTGATATTTCGAGTCCTTTTAAGTTTTCTTAAAGTAAAATGAATTGAGTTAAATAACAAGTGGATCATTAACCAAATACTGACTCAATGTATTCTCCTTTTTCAATTTTTCTTTTGGAAAAGAAATATGAAAGCTAATTAATGTGATTTTTTCTTTTCGACTTTGTTTGTTTAGATTGTAGGGGTAGATGTAAAAGATAACTTATAGATTCATTCGAAATCAATAGCTTGGCTCAAACCCCATACACATGCTTAAAAATATTCATTAAATAACTATAAACAAAGGCAATTCAATAAGATCGGTCGTTTAAAATCAAATTTTAATGAGGATCTTATTATTTTTTATGAAAAATCATATATATATTCTTATTAAGTATATTTCTTTTCGCTTTTTGAAATATGAAGTCATCAATAATCTTCTAGTAAGGGTTTAGAGAGAGTGAAAAATTGGGTCCCATACTTCTTTGCCAGAGGTCTTGGCCGGTTCTAGCCTCATAAAGGAAAAAATCTTTCCAAGGAGAATTTCCCTCTTTAATTGATCTTGTGTAACACAAATTTGAAATTAATTGAGAATGTCAATACAAATATCGAATACTGAGCATAAAAAATACATAATTAAAATTCCAAAAGCCCGGACTTGTTTTAATGTCTTGACCCTCTTATCGGTTTCGATTATAAATAATAGATTCCGCACCCAATTGATAAACAAAATAAACTGTGGTTGAATTCTATAGTCAAAAAAAGGATTAAAATTCTAGTTTGTCCGTTTTACGAATCATGTGCCAACTCATTATTGAACGTGGACGTGATAAATTACACAAAAATGGGCACTACATTATTAGTTCATGGAAGAGGTGAAAGGAATAAATAAAAGATGAGATTCCGTTGGGAGCGTCACCGCTAGATGGTCATATATATGAGCTTTGCAGTGTGTGATTCGAATTTAGTTGGGACTTCAATGTGGACTCGAAACACAGGTGAAAAACAAAAAAAAAAGAACAAATAAAAGATGAGAATTAATGGATAAAAAGAGAAGAAGCTAAGGCAGGTTGCATTTGATTTGGATGGTGAAAACAAAAAACAAAAAAACAGTGAATATTGGATATTCAAATCCTGAATGCATTTTTCTTTTTATATAAACAAATGTGAAAAGGGAGAAAAGCTTTATTATGTATGTGTATATATAATTATATAGAAAAAAAAATTATTCTAGTAACTCTTACAATTTTTTATATATATAGATAGCTAGTTAGGATTTAGATTTATATACCATATATAATTTTATTCCTCAATCATTTGTTTGTTTCTCTAGCACATTGTTGTTTGTTATTATCTGATTATAAACTAAAATTCCCATAAGCAATAGAGAGCGCAAAAAGAATCTCAGTAGTTTGTTTGCTTTACTTTAACATTTCAAAAGGCAATGCTTTCTAGCTAAGAATTAATAGAGAGCACAAAATAAAGCTAACAAGAATAAAGTTGATAAAAGGGACAAGTTAACAATTTATCATTAGTTTTAGATGTTTAGGAGAGTATAAAAGGGTTTAAAAATTGTTTAGGAGAGTATAAAAGGTTTTTGTTTATATTTAAGTAGATCTTATGAGGATCTTGTTTCCTCAACATGGATTAAGGTATATTACTCTCGTGATGTTATACACATTAAATGGATTTTTACCCCTACTTTTTTTTTCCTCGAACTTTATTTCGTAGAGGGTGTAAAAATAGAAGTAAGTAATAGTTATGTTGGATTTAGTTATACTGATTACTGATATTACTTTTTTATTGACTATTTGGTTTGTTATATTAAAATGATTTTAGAGTGTATTAGACTATGAATAATACTAAATATGTTTTATTAGAATAGAAACAACTCGTATTGTTTGTATCATAGTTAATTGTGTATAAAAACAACAATACTTTCTCTGTTTTAATTTATTTGTCAGATTTTTTTTTACTAGCTCAAAGTCTACGTAAACAAAGAAAATTATTGATTTAGAATTAAAAAGTTATCAACGAGAAGATACATTCTTTTTAGAATATACTTAGAAAAAATTAGACAAACAAATTAAACTGAAGAAGCACGGCTAAGCAGAGTTCTCACATGCTACAAATAACTACTACTGCACTTAATTACCCTTCCGTTTCCCACAAAAAAGAATACTGCATTAACTTACTCATACATGTATTATACTAAAAAATGAATAAGAACATTTAATTTGACAATTAACTTTTCAAGTACTGAATTAAAAATCAGTATTTAATAATAATAAATGTCATTACATATAGTTAAATACTATTGGTGAAAAACATTTTGTATCATACTAAAAACAAAAGAGTAATAATTCATGTACTATTATTTTCTCTTCTAGATTAGTTGTGGTATATATTTCTTGGATTCTCATATCTTTGTCATTAAGAGTAACTGCTATTACTAGACACTAATCACATGATAATTAATGAGAATTTGAAACGTATACTTAATTAGTAATATGATGACTACCTTAGTACCCTACCCGTGATAACAATTGATCACTATTCATCAGTTACTTAAAATGGATTACAATTAGTTAATGGTCATAATATGAAACCTTATTAAATATCTTTTCTCATCTACCAAATGTATAACAAGACAATGCAAGAACCAAGAAACAACACCCCCTAGATTTACAAGTGTTAATATAGGACAAATACAGAAGAAAAAACAACTAAACATGGAAGAGCACAATTATCTTAGCCGTGAACACTTGCATGCTACTGTTTACACAAATATAGCAAAGTTCACACAAAAGAGTTAAGAACCAAATGAGTTCACATGTGACATTAGATCTAAAAATTAGATTTTGGAGATTATAGCAAAGGTAGCATAAAAGAGCAAATGGAACACGATTAGTCTTTCATAAGAAACATAGAAATTATATTGCTTTGGATATGCAAAAAGGAAGCTGTGTACAGTGCATACTTGCAAGAACCACACCAAAGACAACAAACAAATTCCTAGCATAAAGGGACCAAGTGAACGGAACCTTTTGTTAAGCTATCATTCATCACCCCTACGACGAACTTAAAAGTACTACTGCTATAGCATACTTATAAACAAGTCTGATCGATCACTCGTAGGAGACAAAATTCATTTTTTGAGATCAAGAAAGACCAGCAGAACGCGCTAACAATCCAACACATAGAAACCAACCAAAAAAAAGCTTTCAATGAACCCTAGAAACAGCCTTGCAAACCAAAGGTTGTTTCATTTCCAATGACAATTTCAAACACTCGGACAAGTCCACGCTGTTATCAGAAGGAACCCATTTAAATTCTTGAAGTAACTGAGCAAGCCAAAGCTGAACAGTAGCAAGTCCCATTGCCTTACCCGGGCAAACTCTCCTCCCCGAACCGAATGGAGCTAGCCTTAAATCAGAACCCATGATTGCTACATCTTCTTCCAAGAACCTTTCAGGCATGAATTCTTCGGGTTGTGACCATATCTTTTCATCATGGGTAATAGCCCACATGTTCACCATTGCTGTTGTTCCGGCAGGGATAAAATGGTGACCAACACTTGTATCATGAATTGCAAGCCTAGCCCATGAGAGTAATGGACCAGGAGGATGAACTCTCAAAGTCTCTTTCACTATGGCTTGTAGATACTGCAGATTAGGCAAGTCGGAATCACATACAACTCGATCAGTTCCAACCACAGTGTCTATTTCACTTTGAACTTTGGCTTGAATATCTGGATGCAATACCATCCTGGCAAGAACCCACTCTAACAAGATGGCCACAGTATCGGTCCCTCGAAAGATCATTTCCTGAAGAAAAACAGTTTATTTCTTTGTCACAGAATTGAAAGCTGAATCCAAATCAATAAACAAAGATATGATGCTGAAAAAATAACAGTTAGAAAAAGACTTGGAGGAATATCAACACTACCACCATCATGCATTAGTTAAAGCTAAAATTATTCAGATTCTTCATCACCAAAACACAAAGAGACAATTTAACAAAAGAATTTTAGCATCTATGCAGAAGAATCAAGTAGTATTAAACACATAAACATCAAACGAGTGAAGCAAATGAAAACCAAACATAAAACTATGTTTAGTATGACACGATCTTAAACACATTCTAAAAAAAGAAGCACATAAAATTATAGACTTTCAAATCTAACAAATGAATATCAAAATAATTCGAAGGACAAGATGAATGATAGAAAAATACCCAAAGAACAGCAATCATGTCTGAATCACTGAGTTTATTTTCCTTCTCCAAATCAAGCAACACATCAACAAAGTCATGAAAACCTTCATCTGCAACATTTCCAGCATTTTTCACTCTATTTAACCTGTGTTGTTGAATGATCTTCCCAACAAATATGTTCACCCGAGCAACAAGTTCTTTGCATCTTCTTCTAACTCCTTGTAAATCTAACCACCCCAGCAAAGGAAAATGGTCGCTCCAGTTAAATATCCCAAGCAATTCATACCCTTCACTCACTAAATACTCCAACTCTCGTCCATCTTCTCCATTGAAATCATAACTTTTACCGAAAACAGTCTTCATCACATTGTTGAGTGACCCAAAATGCAAAACCCTTTTCACCTTAACATGTCCATCAGTCTCCATCAAACTAGCAATTTCGGTCACCATCTTTCTACCTATCTCACTCCTGAAATCCCCGAAACACGCTATTCTCTTCGGGCTGAACAAATGGGTGGCCGAAATCCTTCTCAAATTCCTCCAATACTCACCATACGGAGCAAAACCCATCGCTCTGTGAAACAACAGTTCATAAGCAGATTCCTTCACTGGTCTATCAGCAAAAGCCGAACTATTAAGTATTTCCTTCGCAGTCTCAGGATTACTAGATATTATAAAACGAGTAAATCCAACTGAAAACGCCATTAACGATTCAGCTTTCAAGCCATTAGAGAGCTTAGCAAGTAGTCTATGAGTTAACGAACCAGTGAAAGTTAAGACCAACCCGAGAACAGGTAAACCAGAGGGTCCAGGAATGGAAACACGAGCTTTAGAAAAAGACCAAGCAAGACCACCAGGGGTAAGCCAGAAGGCGAAAACTGCAAGAAAGAGGAGAAAAAAGAAAAGAAGCTCAAAGTTGAGCACAGTAGTTGAAGGAATGAAGAGAAGAGAGTATTCAGAATACATTTCTGAGCTTCAAAGATTGCTTAGTTTATGCAGGTGCCGAGTAGTTAAGATGTGTATTCTGTTTAGAGAGAGAGAGAGAGAGAGAGAGAGAGAGAGGAGAAGAAGGTGGCAGTGGAGGTGTGGAGAAGACCAAGAGCGTGAGATAACGGTTAAATAGAGAGTTAATAACAAAAATTAATTATACTTTTTAATAAATTATTATTTTATATATTAAAAATACTGAATGATACTAGCATAACTTTTTTCTTAAAGAACTATAGAAGTTCAGCTATTTGGAAGGAAAAAAAAACTCTTTCAAGTCTAGTTTATGAGGTGCTTTTTTAAAAAAAAAATAGAGTTAATTTAATTAATTATTAAAGATAAATAATTTGATGAACGTGATATTTTTAAAATTATTTGAGATATTCAAATAATAATTGATAAGTAATATGATAAAAAATAAATTTAAAAATTCAAAAAGAGGTGTTATGGTGTATGTTTTTTTTTGGATGACATAGTATTGATTGATGAAACACACAATAAAGTGAATGATAAGTTAGAGATGTGGAGATAGGCTTTGGATATTAAAGGGTTTAGGTAGAGCAAGACTAAGTAGGCGTTTGGCCATGCGATACCATATCACGATATGGTATCATGAGATGGAATCAGCATTTGGACATGCGATTTTACGCTGATTTCATATCATGAGAGGTGATACCATATTCTCCAAAAACCATGATATGGAATTATATAGTGATTCCATATCACGATTTGAGATATTTTAATACAATAATTGATCAATGAATTTATATTTTCTTAAAACAACCCGACATTTATATCTACTAACCATTTGTTTCATATGTAAATAAAATTTATAATCACATCATTACTTTTTAAAATTTATTATTCTCACCGACATAAAATTTATTATTCTCACCAACATATAGTCACTTTAACTCACACCTCACGATTGTGAAACTTTTCAACATTCAAGTGAAATAAATAACCGGCATGTTAAAATAGTTGTCGAGGCAATTAGCAAGATGGCACCAACATTTATACAAGCAAAAAATATGACTAGTGTACATTCCAAAATTCGACATAATACTCGATTTTGGCCTTGGTTTAAGGTAAAATTTCAATCACATTAATAAATTTATTTTATGGCCTTAATAAGTGAACATTTATATTTTATGTGTAAGTTATTA